>JZKD02S1674554.1:107854-122034 GCA_000966675.3 Picea glauca
AGAGAAGCATCTAGAGGAAGATCCTTCTAGAAGCGGAAGCTTCTATTAGGTCTTCTTACATCTGCCTTATTCTATTTTATTGAATGGTCTTATTAATATTGACCTTTATTACATCTGAATACATTGATCTACCTATGTGCGGGTTAGGACCTTAACATCTATGGATCAGTGGCAACATTCTCCCTACACGTTCCCTTTTAACACAAGTCCCGACAATGGAACCATTGTGTTGGCATGAATTTGATCAGAACAGGGTCCTTCTCAGGTTATCAACAAAAGGTACCATGTATTCTAGAGCGTTGGCATTTTCATCTCCTCCAAAGAGAATAAGTCTCACCCGAAGTGCTGTTGAGACAGATAGATAGGGAAGGGTAGGGAGAAGACTAAAGAGGATCCATAGAGCAGTCAAAACTCATTCGTATTCTTGCACAAGAGACAATAATAGATCTGAAACATATAAATGCAAGAATCCAACCTACTTATGTTGTGAACAAGCATTTAAATGTTGAACCATAAAATAGAACTCATAAGCCATAAGGAAACACTATAATGCATAAGTAAACATATAAATACACAACATATTTTGAAATTTGGTCTTGTTTCATATTATCTTTACGATCTTTCTATGATTACAGACTCTGAATTACATAGCAGGGTTTAGTACAGACTCTTGGCTTTGGACTCATGCCACAGAGCTCTAATTCTCCAACTGATAGGTCCAATTCATTACAGACTTAGAATTTTCTTCCTTTGAATTACAATAATCAACAACTAATCCCAAAACCTGGGCGACTCTGACCAGCCTGACTTGACTCAACCCAACTAACTAACTCATGAACTAATGAACCAACTAGTGAGTGAACATACAAACCCTTTTACAATTATGTTCAGCCCTATATATAGCTGGGTTGTGTCTTCCTTCTCATCTTGCATGCTTTCTTGTTCTGTTGCAACCATTTGTTTCTTCGGTGGCATTGCATTGACTTCTGTAACTGCTTTCTGTTGCTCTTTCTCCTGGCCTCTGATGGAGTTTGCGCAACTCGTGCTTAGTCAAAACTTGCACAATTCTTCCTAAAAAATAAAGGACCCAACAATTACCACCAAGTTTGACTGTATAATAGTTTTCATATCCATATCTCCCACTATTTCTAATAACCCCTCAAAATTTGCTCTCAATCTACAAGTGAACAATTAAGAAATCATGACAGAAAGGGCACTTTAAGTGAAAATTCATATCAGTTTCAAGAGATGATATTGCGGCTTACTTTCTAAGAAAACTGTGAGGAATATCACCAGACAGTTGAAAACCCACTTCCAAAATGGGCTGATTTACTTTCCATGCAGGCCATTTTCTCAAAACCTTAATATTTTTGGGAGCAATCATTGTAGAAAGGTATGGCCACAGATTCATATCAGTTTCAGGAGGCTATCTTGTAGCTTACTTTCTGAGCAACCGGTGATGAAACTCACCAAACGATTGAAAACCCACTTCCAAAATGGGCCGATTTACTTTATAAGTGGGTTGTTTCCTTAAAAGCATAATATTTTGGGAGGAATAACTATTGAAATGTACGACCATAGATTTAGCTCGCCGAAACCCCGATTTTCCTTATTCTTTGGCTTGTTTGGCTTGCTCCAAGTAGCATAGCTATGATACCATGTTAGTGTTTCAGGGAAACCTACACAGGAGATATAGCTAAAGTAAGTACAAACAAATCTTATCAAGAAAGGAACAAAGATTCAATATGGAAGAATGAGAAAATATATTCACACTACTCCAATGAGATAATGATTGATACATAGATCATAATAAATATGATACATTGAATGAGTGAAATACACTCATATACAGGGGAAAACATTCCATAGTTAAGAAAAACAATCAAGAAGTTAGCTTTCCTTAGGAATGCATGCATGCATAATAATGATGGTAAAAATAGAAAGTCTAAAATAGAACTAGTCAGTTAACTCCCACTGAACTAGCGTGTCGAAAATATAAATTTCTCCAAAAAAGGCAGAGTCTGAGAACAAACTGATAGAGAACATAAAGGTGAACATTTGTGGCCATTCTTACTAATGATTAGTTTTCCTTACGGTAACATCAAAACAACTCTATAAAATTATATCTTGAGAGTTTTGTTTCATAAAAATTTTGTAGAGAGATTTTGGATTTTTAATGATTGATATTCTCTTGTAAGGTATTGTTTGGTTTCATATTAAATAGAATTTAGTAACATATTGAACTCTTTCTATGATAGCTATGGACTTTTCACGTTCACAAGATATGTTTCTGCCATGTTACTCTCAGATGGGTTGTTAGTGCAGTGCAATCATGTATTTGTTTTGTACTAGTTAGTAGTAATTTTATGTCTTGGTTTACTAGATCCCAACCATGATTAATTATCATGTAAAAGTGAAAAAATGTTTCATAATGATGTCTTCTTACAAGGGAATAGATAAAGTGTTTTTTTTTTTTCCAGTTATATTAAATCATTATTTAAGCACAATATTAAGATAATTCCCATATCCCACAAGGTAAAATATAAAATTATATCTCTTGTTAAAGCTATTCCATCACAACAGTTTGGGTCCCCTACCATTTTCATCTTAGCAAACATGACCCTTTATATCTTATAAAATTGTCTAGAAGTAAGTGTTGAATTTTCTTATCCAACTTGTCCAAGTTGTTATCAAGGTCCATGCTAAATGACATGATTTACATGTTTTCTTCCACTTTAAATTGATTATTTACAATTGGGGATATTGGTATCATCTGTTCGATAGTGGGTATAGAACTAGTTCCAGGTATTGCATTCACAATATTGTCCATCGTCAAAAAACACAGGTTTTCATCATTGTTGGTCTCTTTGTGCTTGCATTTTGTAGCATCAATTGCATTGTAAGATGAAGTTTATTTTCTACACATACTTATAGGTCCATAAAACTTGAGGAAACTTTCAGGTATGGTCTTCAATGTTCCAATTTCTATTGGAAATACTCAGAGGGGGGTGACTGACTATTTAGAGCAATTAGTATTTTTGAACTTGTACTTCAATCAGATCGTGTATTCAATTTATATCCAATCATCAATGAATACTATCCAATGAACAATCAAGAACAGTATAATAGATACACCAATACACCATACACAACATATAAGAAGTAATCAGGTAAAATTTTTCAAAGGAAGTAATGACTTCCAAAGGTAGCTTCACCTTCCAAATATAAAGGGAGGGATAAACCTCCAAAAAGAAGATACAATCCTCCATTATCAAGAGAGGGTTGACCTCTCCATCCTTGTTTCTTCCTTCCACCTAAGATAATATGAGAGATAATAAAACTTTATATTAAATTATCACCATCAACCAACCATCAAATGGAACCTCATAATGCTTCATGAGACTTCTTCAACTTTGACGATTCTTCACTTCATGGATAATCTGATCCTTTAGATAATATTAATCAATGTATTCTTTGAAACACCTCCAAGTTTCACTCCTTGAATCCTCCCAAAAAAGGAGTTATATAGAAAATGGTAGACCTTATTCAATTTTGGTTTATTTAGGAGAGCGAACTTGTACAACATGCACTGCACTCAATATTTAACATGATATTATGAAATTCGTAAAAATGAAACTATAGCCCGTACTATTTCCAATGCAATTTGTCTCACTTCATTTGGATTCTCTATGAATATTTTATGACTATTTTACCCGGAACACATGTTTATGACTAGCTTTAGGACTAGTCAAAAACCCTATATTTCATAGAGTGTATCCCCACAATTATAGCAAATAAAGAGCTAATTTTTTTACCACAAGTACCTAGATATGTCTTCTCAATAGCATACAAATTTCACCACCGGAATCATTCTAGAAACAAAGTTATAGTGAAAATGGTAATATGGCTTGTAAATAACATACCTTAGAACACATCACCAAAAGACTTCATCCTCCCTTGAAATTCATCCTTCTTTACTTCAGATTTCCTCTGAAATTAGACTTATATCTCCTTGTTCATTTAAAAACTTGTTTGTATTGAAAAATTAATGTATAATGAGATGTATGTATACCCTTTATGTCACTTCCTTTTAGCATTAGGACTGACATGTAGTTTCTGCTTCAATTCAGATTGCCATCTTCAAAAATTCATTTCTCCTCAATTGTGAGGATCCATGTGACGTGCCACATACCACCGGAAGAAGCATGACATATAATTTCCATCCATAGGTGTTGTACCTACATGTTTAATTTCCTTCATGTCTATCTACTTCTATCAACTGTTGGGTCCAAAATCCAATGGCTAGGGTTGACTTCAATGACTACAACCAATGACTAGGGTTTACATCAATGACAACCAACAATCTTCCAACAATATCCCTCTTTGTCATTGATGGAAACACTCATTCTCCCCCTATCATCATGATACCGATTTTTTTCCCCCTTTTACATCAATGGAAAAGGGTGGGGTTTCTCCTCCTGAGTTCAATGGCATAAGGTGGCCTTCTTCGTTAGGGTTGCTCCCCTTAAACATGTGGCACTCAATAATACTTCATCCTTATTTTTTTTCTTTGGGAATTTTTCTTCCTTGGAATCATTTTTTGTGGCTTATGTATTCTCTCTCTTCTTCATGTCTAGGATGTATAGGTGGTTCGGTCTTCATGTTGTAGTTGCAACCAATCTTCCTGAGTTATTTTCTATAATTTTACATTTTCGGGAGTCAAACGTAAGAGTGTATCCTTGATAACATATTTTGTTGACACTAAGGAGATTATGCTCCAAATCTTTAACCAATAAGACTTTTCCTTCTTTTACATTTTCACTTCCAAGCTTTATAGTTCCTTTTCCAAGTATTTTGGTAGATGAGTCATCTCCAAATGCAACATTTCCACCTTTTTTCTTCAGGATGAAATTTTTTCTTTGATCTCCGGTCATATGAGATGAACACCCATTGTCTATGAACCATTCATGTTCTTCTTTGCATTATTTAGCGACCAATGTTATTCAACAGTTTTCATTTTGTGGAATTTCTTTCCTTTTCCATGTTATAGTTGGTATAGGGACATTTGGCATAGGATTATCTTCCTTCATCTCTCTGCAATCTCGTTCTTTTCTACCAAGATTATTGCACTTGTAGAATACAATATTTTGATCCATGAATGGGTCAAATGGATTATATTTTTTGTTGACAGATCTGTGAACATTTCCATATCTACTATTTGCACCATTAATGCATCTTGCGTAGTTATTCCTTTCATTGATTGTACAATTGATTTCCTTGTGTACAAAATTTCCGTAAGTATAACAATGTCCAAGAAATAAATTTTGAAACCTGGGATTAAGTGATATTATTTGTGGTGTATTCCATCTAGGTTCACGATCTATTCTTTGGTAGTTTCCTTCATAATGATTTCTTTCATACTTGATGGGAGAGGATCTTCTTGATTTCTCATTCCTTCTAAATTATAGTCTTCTATATTGTTGTTCAACTTGCTCTAGAGTGTTGGTTTCATCATTTTCATATTCCTTCTCTTGTACAGTCTTCAAGCTGTCATTGTATCCTAGTCCTATCTTTTCGTTTGGAGATCTTTGACTGCTAAGGATCTCAAACTTCCTCAACTTTTCTATTGTCAATAGTAACTCCCCTTTTGTGTGATCCAATTATTCTTTCAATTTCTCATAATCTTCTACTTGTTCCTTCAAGCTACCAATGGTCTTTTCAATCCTGTAATTCTCTTCTTCACAGTTACTCAATTCACCTTTTAGTATTATGTTTGTGTTTCTAAGCTTGTTATTTTCAGTTTCAATGTGCTTCAACTTTTGAAGATTCTCATCTTTTTGTTCACTCTCTACATTGTCTTTGTATCCCCAAAAGGATTCAAGGTTGGTTTATTCATCTGAATATTCTTCAGAAATATTTCTTTTTCTTTAGAAATCTTGTGATCATCATCCTGGGTTTATTAGGTTATGAAGAGGAATTATTCTCCATCATTATCTTCTTCATCACTCTCATGTGAGGAGATTCCATCATCCTTGGTGTAGAAGATCTTTTTATTGTTGAGACTTATCTTTTTATAGTACCAATTTTCATCAATATGTCCTATTCTACCACAATTAAAGCATTTGAGAGGATACTTACCTTTGTATCTTCCAGTTCCCTTCTGGAACCTTCTTATGGAATTTGTTATTTCTTCATCAAGGTCGTTAACCTTGTATTTTGTATTATTTATGGATTTAAAGGCTGCTTCATTGTTTGGTTGGCCACTTTCTGTACCTATTCCCATTCCATATGCTATAAGAGACCCATGCAATTGATCCATTGTCATTTTGGTCAAGTCCCTATTTTCTTCAATGGCGGAGATCTTATCATCATACTTCAAGAGAAGTGATCTCAACAGTTTTTGTACAACCAATGATTCATTGAGCTCCTCACCTAATCCTATGATAACATTAACAACTTCATAAACTCTAAGAAAATAGGTTTCCATATCTTCATTTTCATCCATTTTCAAATTTTCAAATTCCTCTCTATGTCGTTGAATCTTGACCTCCTTAACTTTTGGATCACCTTCATAGATACTCTTGATTTTGTCCCATACCTCTTTAGCAGTGTTGCAGCCCATCAATTTTTTGGAAATGGTTGGTGTCAATGATCCTAGAATAACATGTCTGGTTTTTGAATTACAACTCATAAGCTTCTTCTCATTTGGATCATTTGGAGCATTCTTTGGGATTACATAGACATTTACAACTAAGTACAAAATGTCTACTCCCAAATATGTTAGGTAAATTTTCACTCTATCATTCCAGTACGCATAATTTCTTCCATCAAATCATTGAATCCCATTTGGAATGTGGTCATGGTCATCCATCTTTGCTCAAGATTTTCCTTCCAGTGGTAAAATTTTTTTGAAGGCAACCTGCTCTGATACCAATTGTTGGAAATACTAAGAGGGGGGTGAATCAGTATTTAGAGAAATTATTATTTTTTAACTTGTAATTCAATCAAATAATGTATTCAATTTATATACAATCATCAATGAATACTATCCAATGAAAAATGAAGAATAGTATAAGAGATACACCAATACACCATGCACAATATATAAGAAGTAATCATGTATTATTGTTCAAAGGAAGTAATGACTTCCAAGGGTAGATTCATCCTCCAAATAAAAAGGGAGGGATAAACCTCCAAAAGGAAGATACAATCCTCCAATATCAAGAGAGGGTTTACCTCTCCATCCTTTTCCCTTCCTTCCACCCAAGAATATATGAGAGATAATAAAACTTTACATTAAATTATCACCATCAACCAACCATCACATAGAACCTGATAATGCTTTTTGAGACTTCTTAAAATTATGAAATTATTCACTTCTTGGAATAATATGATCCTGTAGATAATATTACTCAATGTATTCTCTTAAAATCCTCCAAGTTTCACTCATTGAATCCTCACAGAAAAGGAGTTATAGAGAAAATGGTAGACCTTATTCAATTCTAGTTTATTCAGGAGAGTGAACTTGTACAGCATACCCCATGCTCAATATTTAACATCATATTATAGAATTCATACACAGGACACTACATCCCATACTCTTTCTAATGCAATTTTTCTCGCTTCGTTTGGATTTTCTATGAAGATGTTATTACTATTTTACTCAGAATACATGTTTATGACTAGCTTCAAGACTAGTCAAAACCTTGTCTTCCAAAGAGTGTATCCCCAAAATTATAGTGAATAAAGAGATGAAATGTTTACCATAGGTACCTAGATATGTCTTTTGAATCAAATACAAATTTCACATACCTTAGAACACATCACCAAAAGACTTCATCCTCCCTTGAAATTCAACCATCTTTACATCATATTTCCTCTGAAATTAGACTTATATATCATTGTTCATTAACAAACTTGTCTGTATTGAAAACTGGATGTATAATGAAATGTATTTATACCCTTTATGTCACTTCCTTTTAACATTAGGGCTGACATGTAGTTTCTTCTTCAATTCACATTGTCATATTCAAATATTCATTTCTCCTCAATCACAAGGATCCACGTGATGTGCCACATAACACCGAAAGTGGAATGACTTATAATATCCATCCATGGTTGTTCTATCTAAATGTGTAATTTCCTTCATGTCTATCTACTTCGATCAACTGTTGGGTTCTATTAGCACCATGATTTTCATAGCTAAGGTTATAGGTTTTTCAACAATTTGCAAAGTCATCCATGTTAGCACCCATATTGTTTCTATGACTGGAATCATCTAACATCTCCACCAATCAGTTTCAAAATAAATCTTATCATTTATTTGTTCCATTTCCAATTGCAACTGCGCGCTGCAAAATCTGCTACGTGCTGTGCAGAGCGCTTCACCGCACAAAGGATTTTGTCATGCAATGGATTTCATGACGCAGTGGGATTCTGTTGTGCAGTGTATTTCATCGCGCAGTGGATTTCGTCACACAGTGGGATGCTCTCGAACATAACATGCTTTCATGCAGTGGATTTTGTCGTGCAGTGGGATGCTCTCGCACATAGGATGTTTTCACGCAATGGATTTTGTCATGCATATTATGTTGTCGCACATTGGATTCTATCGTGCATGGGATGTTTTCTTGCAAAGTATGTCATCATGTAGTGTATTTTCCTATGTACAAGCTACAGGGCATGATGCGCAAATGACTGGTTTAGTGGTTAACCTCAATTTCACTTTTTGAATAACTGGAGAGGAACTTTGAAAATCCCCAAGAGGTTTTTGTTTAGGACGAAACAAATAATAAAAACCTCTCTCAGATTTGAAAAATTCATCAAGGATTTGGATATTAGAAGGAATATTTGAGCCCTATTTTTCATCTTTCATGACTTCGTATCCAAGACATGGTTTGGCGACACGTATTCCGGTCCAGTGGAGATTAATTTAAAGAAACCAAGAGAGTTTTTTCTTTATAATGATATTAAATACAAAAACCTCTCTCATTTTCTAAAAATATATTTTTATCAGTGAGATAAGATGTCATATGTAATTCCTATGTTCCCAGTTTGATGCGCATTCCACTACATTTTTGTTGTAGGTTACTGTTGTGTAGCAAACTTGTTGTGCAGGGATGACAAAGTGTCAAAAAATGCACATGATGACTCATCACAACCATATGGTCGAATTTTGATCATGATCAATGACTGTAAATAATATTTTGGTTACGATTATGATTTGGCAAAGTCAGGTTTTCTATTTTTAGTGAATCCGTTGAAGTTATTATTCTCTTTCAAATAAAATGGATTCATGATTTTAGGAGGGAGTAGTTCGACCCTAGCAGCCAAGGGTGACATTAGTTTTCTGTATATGGAGATCATTTTCATGTAAACAGGGTTGGTTGGAAAATGTGGTAGACAACAATTATTGTATGTAATCTGAGTTTTGACCGGAATTTAATGCAAAGGTCCTGCAGCTTGAAAATAAGATTCTAGTTGTAATAGTTGGATGTATTGTGCTTATTTCTTTGCATATCTTCTTTCTATACTCTTTATTTCATATCTCTTTCTATTTATTTCAAAATGAATTATTGACCCTGAGAATTCACTGTACAACACCCCTTGTTATCTCCACTTAGACAAAACGTTTTCCTCTAAATCTAACTCTCAATTCGCCCGCAACGACGCTCCAAATTACTTCCTATATTTTCTCTTGCCACACATTACATTTTTACATTGAAGCTTGTTGCTCACCTAGCCTTATCCTCTCGATTTCATTCACTGAGTCATTTGTCCCGTCTTTTCCTCAAACCAGCTCCATAGCCCAAGTCTTACCTTCCTACGCCAATATAACCAGAACCCATTTTATCATAGGTGTTAAATCTAACCATTGTTTTCAAAGTCATATCCTGCGTGGAGACCGCTCCATTTCCAAGAGAGCCCTCTCCATATCTGAAAGGCTAGTTTTGGGTCTCAAATTTCATTGAAAAAGTTACCTTCATCATCTGTTTATTAGCTGGATGGATTTATGGAGTGCTAACATTTTGGAGTCGTTGTTGGGGACGGAATTGAATGAAACTTTCCCTAGAAAGAACAACATTGTTTCAGTTATAAGGTCTAAGAGAAGAAGAAACTTAGGCACATATTGGCTGTATTTCTCCTCTAGCAACTTCATACATCAGAAAATTAGTTGAAGGTGATTCCACTGGCAGAAGAATCCGGAGCCAAATTTTTCTTGGCGACTCCAATCAAGCTTAAAATGTGATTCAAAGTCTCCACTAGAGAATGAGACCTGTTGACAGATATATGGAAGAGAAATATGGAAAAATAAGGTACTCAAGCTTAAGTTTAGTTCAAGAAGTAACTTTCTATTTTATTAATATCTTCTTGTCCCTTCTTGAGTTTTTCAAAATAATATTTCTTCACTTAAATAAAGCCCAGAGATCTACCCTTGCATATCCTTCATTGAAAACTGTAAGTATACCTCCTTCTTCTTGTATAATCGATATTCACCAAGCTCCTTCCTCTCCTCTGAGCCATATGATGTTCATTATCATTCTTGTGAGATTAATGAAACCAAATCTGATATTGTACCTTTTGTTCTTAATCCTACACCCTCCAAGATTCAAGAAAGATATAGTCCTCTTAAATTTCCTTCCATCCTTCATGATTTTCCTTTGAAACATTATAAGTATCTTCCTAGGTTCGATGGAGAGTTTGATAGACAATCAATTGAAAAACATATTCATGTCTTTGATCATTTCATAGAACTTTTGGAGATCGAACATGATGATGTGTCTATGAGGGCCTTTTCTCAGTCCTTACAAGGAGATTCCAAAGCATGGTTCATATATTTGCAGCCTCAGACGATTATCTCATGGGATGAACTGAAGGAAGCTTTATGTTGGTTTTGGGGTGAGAAAAAGTCATGGGATCTACTCCTTTCAGAGTTTTATGCCATGAGAAGAATGAAATATGAAACCATATCAAATTTCAGTAGGAGGTTTACTAGTCTTTATTATAAACTACCTAAATAAGTCCAACCTCCTAAAGTTGCTGCCATGCTCCATTATGTAACAACCTTTCAATCAGACTTATCTATTCTTTTGATGGAGAGGAAGTCTATGTCTTTGCAACAGATGTTCAACAATTCTTAGTAATTTGAATAAAATATTCAAGCATGTAAACAGATTCGAAATGAGGAGTTGGATGTTAAATAACATGACAATGAATATGAACAAAGAACAATTGATTTGAATCTTGAGAAGAGGGTTAATAATTTCATATGTCCTCTTGAAGATTTAAATGTTGATGATTTTGCAAAGGATTATATTCCACTTATTGAAAAAGAAGGTGCTAATTTATCTTTTGATCCATCCCATGATAAGCATGGGGTCGATTGTTTTATGTATTCATTTGTAGATAATCAATAAAATGAATTCGCAAATCAACTTGTCGAAGAGAAGGTTGATGTCCCAAGCTTTTTCTTGTTAGATGACATTGCAGATGTTGTTGATTTGTCTTTATATGATGAATATGATTATGATTATGATGTTGACTTCCTAGAACAACCAGTTCCATGTTCTCTATAAAAAAATGTTCATTTTTAGCAGTGTAATGAGAGCAATTAACCTACATATCACAATTACAAAGAAGAATATGAAGAAAGTATTGAATCAACTGAAGGAAATTATTTACCTTTATTCTTTTCTTCATTTAAATTGTTGAAATAAAATTTAAAGATCATCACTGAGGTAGGGGAATGCGTGCTGATGAAAAATCACATTGATTCACAGAAAACAATTGACAAGAAATTGCAGTAATCTTCTCATGTGTTTGATGACCCTGTTACTTGTTATGTAGGAGGTCTTGTCAGTTCAAAATTGCGTCCATTGGTCAAAGATGAATATGAAAATGAGTATGTTCAACAATTCAACAAAATTGAAAAATGTGCATGTGACAGTAGTGAAGAAAATGAAGAGGGTTTTAAATCAGGTGAAAGAACCTTGCCATTGTGTTTTGCTTCTTTCAAATTGTTGAAGAAAAATGTTTATAATGTTTCAAATCAAAAATCCTACAAGCATGATGTTGAATATGAAGAAAGAAATGGACTTCCAAATGAAAACTGTCTTCCATTATGTTTTTCTTCCTTTGAATTGTTGAAATTAAATCATGAGATAATAGAGGAAGAAGTGAAGTCTAATTACATTCACATTGACATTGTTTTACATGAGAAAATTGTTATCAGTGAAGAGGACCAACAACCTTCTCATACTTTTAATGACCCTATTGTTGATTACATGGAAATTTATTTCAGTTCATATTTTCATCCTGTGATCAACTACCATCTTGGAAATGAATATGATGGTAAATCAACATCAGTGTTAGATATGGATTGCTTGCCACTAGGGGTTTCATTTCAGCCAACATTGTCTTCTAATTCAAAAGATTTTTATTTCCAACAGTCTAAACATATTTTTCATCCTTTTTGTGGTAATCAAGAGGTTGAATTACATGAAAACAAGGATGTGGTGGAAGGGGTGAAACATGATTGTTGTTTTAGGCATGTATTGGAGGATCCATTTGTAGTTTTGTTGGAGGCGGTAAACAACCCCAATGTTTTTATTTTTTTGAGATTGGAATTTATAGATAAATTATTGAACGAATAAAGAGTAAACAAGCTTTGGAGCAAGCATGTGCAAAGAAACCAAAAAGTGGATAAATTGCTTGCATGGTTTCATTGGCATTATGATTTCACTTGATTGACATATTTTTTAGAAGTTAGGGTAGGTAGGAGTGTGATTTTTTAGGAACTATTACCAATGGGGAAACCCATTCACTGTCTGATATAGGATAGATAAACCCTGCATTAAGCAATTTTTGAAGTTCTTCCTTCAGGATTTCTCTTAAGTTTGGGTTCATTCGTCGTTGGGGTTGACAGATTGGTCGACAATCTTCCTTAATATATATTCTATGAGTACATAGGTCAGGGGAGATTCCCTTCATGTCTGTGTAATCCCATGCAAATGCTTCTTTAGTTTCCCGAAGTAACTTCATTAACTTTTGTGTTTCACATATTTCAAATGAGGGTTTATATTTAATGATTTGCCAGGTTCAATTTCGACTGGTATGCTTTTGGAGGAGATGGTTTTAGGTGTTTGAGGTGGGCTTTCTGAATTGAGGTTTTCTTGATTATCAGACTCCAACAGTGCAGTTAATTGATTATGCGTTTCTGAAGTTACAGAGGAAGGTTCACAAATAAAATTATTGATTATTTCATCCTTAGTGGAGTCTTTCAGGATTAAATCTTGCCCGATAGTCAGAAGCGGTTGAGTAGGTTGATCCTCAAAATACACCCACACGGAATTATCATTATTAACCAGGGGTGTAGCATGAGGATAGAGGGTAATTTGCTTAGTTTCATAACCATTTGAGATTGTCATTGATCCTGATCTACAGCTGATAAAAGAATCTGCTATGGCCAACCAGGGTCTACCCAAGATTAGAGGGTGGCCCCCCAACTTTGTTTTGGGCTGCAACACTGTAAAGTCAACAGGGTAATTCCAGGATTCCACGGAGATGCTGAGGTCTTCAATGACTCCTTCTGGTTTAATTGTGGATCGGTCAGCCAATTCTAGGATAGCTGGGGTATCTATGACTTGATTTTGTAATTGTAGCAGTTGTAATGTTTCCAAAGTCATGATATTGATGGTTGCACCTAAGTCTACCAGGACTCGAGGGATGATTGTTTTTCCAACTTGTACTATAATGGTAGGGTGGCCAGGATCACCATATTTGACTGGGGGAGTCTTGCCTGACATTAATGCAGACAGATCTCCCATAACATGGACTGTAAGAGGATCCTTAGTTTTCCTACCAGGATTTTTGACACAGATATCTCGCATTGTCCTAGCATAGATAGGTACGTCACGGAGTGCTTGCAGTAAATGAATTTTGACATATAAATTTTGCAATTCTCCTAAAAGATTAAAGGCTGGTGGTTTAGGCGTTTTAGTTAAGGCTAAACGCTCAGGAAATGGCGGTGTTGTTGTTTCAGCAGCATTGTTAGAGGATGATTGTGCCTTTTCAGGTACATCATGCTCCTTTGTTTCCTCTTTGTCAGGAGAGGTAACATCAGCTATGGTAGGTTCCACTACTCTCCCAGATCGAAGATGTATATCATTGCATTGTGCAGG
>JZKD02S1674554.1:134403-165268 GCA_000966675.3 Picea glauca
AGGAACCTTTAACCCAATTCCTGGCTAGCACACTTGCAGGGGTAAAGGAGATCTATAGAGAACAGGATGTTCTGATTCCTTCCTTTCTGAGCAGGAATCCTTAATCCAATCCCTGACTAGCACACTTGCATAATTAAATGAAATCTACAGAGAATAGGATGTTCTGATTCCTTCCTGTCTGAGCAGGAATCCTTAATCCAATCCCTGGCTAGCACACTTGCATAATTAAATGAAGTCTACAGAGAACAGGATGTTTCGATTCCTTCATGTCTGAGCAGGAATCCTTAATCCAATCCCTGGCTAGCACACTTGCATAATTAAATGAAATCTACAGAGAACAGGATGTTCTAATTCCTTCCTGTCTGAGCAGGAACCTTTAACCCAATCTCTGGCTAGCCTTATGAAATCATCACACAAGATTGCTAATACAAGAAGTACGAATTTCATTCAATAAACTATGACAGAGTTCAGTAGTGTTTCAGCAAAGCAGAATTCATTAAAAGACAGTGTTTCAGCAAACCAAAGTTAACCAAGCATAAACAAAGATTATACTAACACACTTCTAAACTAACGGGTGAATCTTGTGATGAAGGTGGGCCCTCCCTTCTCACAAGATTCCCCTGAAACGGAAAATCTAGAGAAGGATACTCAAAACAGTCTTTTATTCATCTGTCGAAACATCACATTACAATCTGGAAATGAAATACATCCCTCTTCTCTGAAGCTTTTCAATATAAAAACTTGCATCCCTCGAATGATGATTTCCTCTTATTTAAAGAGGAAATCCCTTCAATACAATTGATCAAAAATTACAGTGTGTATCTGAGTCCTATCTTTAGCCGAATCTTCTTTCTAATTCAGAACATGATGTTCTAATCTTACGCAACAGAAATGCTATTACAGGAGCTGACTGAGGTATTGCTGTTATGGCTGGTGTAACAGCTTCTTCTCGTTGTTGCTGATGTTGTTTCAGCATCGCAATTCGTGGGTTGTTTCAGCCACGTGAATTGCGCTCTGACTGTGTTTACCACTGACTGTAACAACTTGTGTTTCAGCATCATTGGTTCTGGCGGTTTCCTCTGTGTTTTAGCATCTGCAACTCTGGACTGTGTAACAGCTCCGTGTTTCAGCATCTGCGACTCCGAACTGTGTAACGACTCTGTGTTTCAGCAATTGCGACCTCGCACTGTATGATAGCTTCGTGTTTCAACATCAGTTCTGTGTTTCAGCAACTGCGACCTCGGACTGTATAGCAGCTCTGTGTTTCAGCAATAGGCCTCAAGTGCTAATCTGCAGTTTTGAACACTTATGCATTTCTAATCAATGGTTAAGTATGAGAGTGATGTAAAATATTATGCAAAACAGATTAAATGTATAGTGATGAGAAAGGACGTTGTATACCTTTGGAATGATCAGATAAAGTGATAGTATGAGATTAAGTATGGGTGATCAAGAGTATAATAGTGGCAAACAGTATAGGCAAAAAGGTACATTGTGTGGTCCTAACAGTTGTAGGCTACTGTTACGTAGAAGACTTTTTGTGCAGGGATGACAGAGTGTCAAACAATGCACACAATGACTCATAAAAACCATATGGTCTAATTTTGATCATAATAAATGACTGTAAAGAATATTTCAGTTAAGATTATGATTTGGCAAAGTCAGGTTTTCTATTTTTAGTGAATCTGTTGAAGTTATTGTTCTCTTTCAAAGAAAATGGATCCATCATTCTAGGAGGGAGTAGTATGACCTTAGTAGCCAAGGGTGAAATTAGTTTTCTATATATGGGGATCATTTTCATGTAAACGAGGTTGGTTGGAAAATGTGGTAGACAACAACTATTGTATGTAGTCTGAGTTTTGACCAGAATTTAATGCAAAGGTCTTGCATCTTGACGATAAGATTCTAGTTGTAACAGTTGGATTTATTGTTCTTCTTTATTTGCGTATGTGATTTCATATTATCTTTATTTCATAACTCTTTTTGTTTATTTCAGAACAAATTATCGAACCTATGGATTCGCTGTACATCTCCCCTTGTTTATGCCACTTAGACAAAACATTTTCCTCTAAAGTAACTCTGAATTCTCCCACAGCGGTGCTACGAGTTACTTCTAGTATTTTCTCCCGCCACACATTATGGTTTTACACTAAAGGTTGTTTCTCGCCTAGCCTTATCCTCTCGATTTCATTCACAGAGTCATTTGTCCCATCTTTTCCTTAGACTGACCCCATAGCCCAAGTCTTACCTTCCTGTGCTAATATAACTAGAACCCATTTTAGCATAGGTGTTAAATATAACCATTTTTTTCAAATTCATATCTTGTACAGAGACCGCACAATTTCTGAGAGAGCCCTCTCCAGACCTGAAAGGCTAGTTTTGGGTCTCAAAGTTGGTTGAAAAAGTTACCTTCGTCATCTGTTTATCAACTGAATGGATTTACGGAGTGCTAATAGGTTCAAAATCCAATGGCTAGGGTTGACATCAATGAATATAAGTAATGACTAGGGTTGACGTCAATGACAAAAAGCAATCTTCAAACAATTTAACTAAGAGTGTCTTCTCCACACTCGGCTACAACACCTAGAAACTCTAGCATCACGAGATTTTTTTCAGCAACATAATAGTGGCTCCTTGTCCAGGCCATCGATCTACTCCACAACACTTCATTTCTTTGGTTTTGGAATGTGCTTTGATACTAAATGTGATCCATAAACAAAATGATTCCTAATTTTGGGTGTCTGCATGAATCTTTACACAAATTTGACTCTCAACCAATAGAGTTTGACAGAGTTTTATGAAGAAAAACAAAAAACATTGCAAATATATATCATTGAAGTATGTAGAAATGGAGAGTATATAACTTGAGATTGATTTTTCTTGCCAAATTTCAAGCTTCTCAAAGGAAAAACATGATATACGAGGAAGGAATTCTAAATCTAGATGCACTTTATAGTTTTCTAAGTTTATATATTTCCCCTGCCTCTACTTCTAAATTGGAAGAACCCCATATTTGGAACTTCTTACGATGGTTAAGTCAATGTTGAGGTGAAATGGTCAATGCCAAATGTCTATCCTTGGATGTTCAGTCAACATGTAACTTGTTTTTATTGATAGGAGGGATCAAATGTGCCATTATTATAGATTTTTTTTTTTGGGGGGGGAATCGAAAACTAGTGGTTCTCGTACTCACGTGACACGGGGTCGATCTCCTTCAGCAACCACTATAACTCCAGGTGCAACCACCCAGCTCGCAAGAATGGCACACGAGTAAATCCGGGTGAGAATTGAACATGAGACTTCATTTTACAAATTTCCTTCCATTTACAAGGCACTTGCCAATCCGTCTACACCCGTGTGGGCACCATTATTATAGAATTATTATTATTATTATTATCATATTTTATAAGACTCCTCTGCAGGTGGTTATCAGTGAAATAATAAGATAACAAGTGATATCTCCAAGATTAAAAAATGACAAAAGGGATTTAAAAAAGTTAGTTGAATGCTAGTGGCATGAAAACAAGTAAAAATGACCTACAACAAAGTAAATCAAGAGAATTAGTTAACAATTCTTTCTGCAAGGCAAGGCATGACATGTGAAGTAAAGTCCTATCAATGCAAGGAAAGGTCAATGCAAGGTATGGGATGTTAAGGAAAGGCATGTCAATGCAAGGCAAGGTATGTCAAGGCAAGGCATGTGAAGGAAAGGCAAGGCATGTCAGGGGAATGCATGTCAAGGCAAAGCATGCCATGTCAAGGAAAGACATGGCAAGGCAAGGCAAGGGAATGAATGGCAAGGAAAGAAATTGCAAGGAAAGTCATGGTAAGGCATGCCAATGCATGGAAACGCATGGTATGTCAAGGAAAGGTAAGACATGTCAAGGAAAGGCATGGATTGTCAAGGAAATGCATGGATTGTGAAGGCAAGGCATATCAAGGCAAGGCAAGACATGTCAAGGAAAGGCATGTATTTTCAGGGCAAGGCATGTCTTTTCAAGGCAATGCATGGACACGCTAGGCATAGCATGTCAAGGCAAGACATATAATGACATGTCAAGGAAAGGAAAGACATATCAAAGCAAGGCATGGAAAGGCATGGCAAGGAAATTCATGTCAAGGTAAAGCAAGGAAAGGTCTATCAATGCAAGGCATGCCAAGGCAAGGAATGTCAATGCAAGGCAAGGTATGTCAAGGCAAGTCATGTGTTTAGTCAAGGCAAGGTCTGTCAATGAAAGGAATGTGTTTTTCCAAGGCAAGGTTTGTCAAGGCAAGGCAAGGTCTAAAAAGGTCAAAGAAGGGTGTAAATCTAATTCAGAAGCTATTGTGTTTAGTATCATTTTCTATAATTTTCGTAGGAAACCCCCCCCCATACATTCATGATATTTGTATATAATTTTGGCTTGATTATAGAGACTTGTATCACACTCTCCATTTGGATTATAGTAGCGAACTTTGTTTAAATCCAACAATTTCAAAAAAAAAGGAAAGGCATAGTTTGTTTTTGGTAAAATGTTCCTAATGGTTCTCTTAAGTAGTCACCTTAATCAAGATCAAAATTAGTTGAATTCAAAACCAAAATCACCCTACACTAAAACATAGCCACCTTGGGAACATAAAACTCTGTATGTATGTCTATGATAACATAAATAACAATAGATAAATTCTTTGACAATCAAGCCCACATACCAAATAACTTAGGCTAGGAACATCCATTAAGTAAGAGTTGATAGACGTCTAACCTGAGGTGGGTGTTTTTCATGATTTATCACCATTTTTGGGGTCAACCCCCATCCTTTAGTTGTATCATGTAGAATCAATATTGGGATATTTTCCTCCCAATGATACTAGGTTAATGTTTTGGAGGACTTTTAACCTCTAAAATGATGGGAGTGAGAGAGTGAGTGTAGAAAATTTGCTTTCCCTAAACACACAAATAACTTGGCGGTGAGGTATTCTCTAATGATATTATGATTCGTGACTATAGGAAAAGAATCATAATTCAATCATAGGATAAAAAATTCGATGTAGACAAAACCAAGTAGACAAATCAACCATAATTAATAAATTGAGGTAGGCGATAAGGTAGTTCCATGTGTAAGATTCATCATCCCATTTACATAAGTTAGAAACTTTACAACAACAAAAGCTACACCATTGATGATAGAGACCATTTGAATTATTGCATGAGAAGCACATTCTATGTTTCCAATATGGGGGAGATGTGTCATGAGTGATTTGAATGAGTGTATTGTTGGGGTCATGTTGTCTCTTCACATTAAAAAAATAATATCTATAAACACATGTAATGTTGGGGTCAATTTGGCATGCACAACAACCCTGTGGTTGTTCTGCATGCCAAATTGGCATGCACAACAACCTTATTGGTTGTTGTGCATGCTAATTTGGTATCCCTTACTTTAGGAAAATTTATAAAAGTAATATATATATATATATATAAGAAATCATCTTTCAACTCAAATACCATCCTAGTCTGTAAAAAGGTTTGAGTTCCTCCCCATATTGTTGCAAGAGAAAAATTAATACACAAATATTAAAGGTGGTGGTAAGTACTAGTCTTTGCTGTAAAAAGGGTGCAAGAGGCTAACCCGTTGGAGTGTTGAACATGATTGTTGACAGAGGGTACTGACCTATGGTATGACTAGGTAGACCCATCGAAGTAATGAATAGGCTTGCTGGCAGTGGGGCATTCTACCTGGAGAGGATGATAATTGAAAAATAATAAATAAAAATAATAAGTATTTGATTTTAAACTTGTCCTAATGTATGTCACTACCTGTAGGCATGACTGAAAATATGTATGCATGGTTAATCAAAGGTAAATGAAATCCATTATATTTCCATTGGGGACTAACTTGAATATGATCTTAAGACTCTCTTGTCTAATTCTTCTTCACTATATGTAATATTTCTTGTCTTACAGGTGGGGCCATGCTCTTAACCATTTTTGTAGGCTAACATGTGAAATTTACCTATACACTCAAAAGCTATAAATATCAGGATATTGGAAGGATTGACTGGTTTCCTATATGATTGATTGAGAAAATGTTACTATGCTTAGGAGGGAAGTGATTTCTTGAGATAATTTTTTTTCATTTGTTTAGAATGTCTATGTGAAAAGACTATATGATTTGTGCCATGAAGAGATATACCATGAAACCACATTTTAAAAAATTCATCAAGTTGAATATGTCATCAATTGTTGATAATTTCATATCATGATGATGAAAGATTATCAAATATATACTATTTTAGTAATCTCATGATTTCTTTGATTATGTGTAGATGAAAATCTTGGTACTACATCACAATTTTGGTTTCTGGATCTCTTCTAAGTTCTCATGAACAATAAAAGGGAGAAATGATCAAAGGAGTTGTGTATCTTGATTGTTCCAAGAGAGAGGGGGATGTTCATAACTCAACAATTCTGTTTTCTCCATCTATAAACTTCCTTTTCCACTACATATATTGGAACTCGGCTAGCAACTAACACCTCTTTGCTCAAGAATTCTCCGTTACAATTACATTTCAATGAAAGAAACAAAGATGGATACTTCAGTTGCAACCACTGGATACTTCAGTTGAAATCACCCTATCATCCAACTTGACAGTCCAAAGTATTACAATACTGATGATATTATCAAATACATGCTTATTGCTATATAATTTTTATTCCCAGTGTTCGATGGAGTGTTAGGTGGAGTAATGTATGAAAAATTGTAATTTACACTGCCTAAGGTAATTGTTGGGGCCGTGATATGATTAATTTAATGAGGTTAATTAGATCCTTCTTGGCTGAATATGTATATGTGTTTTCTTGTTTTGAAGAGTTTTGAAGAGATTTTGTGTCAATTAACTATGATCCATACCAGGTATGCATGCTTCATGTTTTATGATGGATTTTGAGTGTAATTCAGCATACTTTTATGATTCCAGGAAACTAATTCACCTTTTGTGTGCCACAGGGAAAAATCGTAGCTCATTTTTGCATCTGGCACTCAGTCTAGTACTCCATTCGGCACTCGGTCCGGTACTCCATCTGGAACTATGTATGACACTCGGTCCTTCAAAATAACCATGGGCATTTTGGCGGTTAGCATATCGACGACCAGCGATGGGCGAAGAAGATACATGGGTTTTTCTTATGCTTGTGGCCTCCATCTAATGAGCTTCTGATAACTCAATTTGGGTTGTTATGCAGAGTGATTAATGGATCTCTTTATTTCTAGAAGCCACCGACAGTTAGGGAACTTTAAAAGAGATTTGTTTTTTTTAGAGAAGGTTGACCCTTCCAGTGGTTTACCTCTTAACCTATAAACCTATAAATACCACCTCAGTGGTCAAACAAAGAGTGTTAGAGAGAAAAAGACAATTCAGCTCTGTTTTTCTATTTTCATATATATTTTGCTAAAATTGTGTAAAGACTGCATTTTTTATTTTAATGTTGAATTTGTGTTATTGAGCTGGTGGTTTGTCTTTGAATATTAGCCACAACTTGTTGGGCTGGGGGGGGCACCAATAGTCTGGGTGAATATCCAATTAGTTATTTTGTGCATTAAATAGTGTAGTTATCATTTTATTCATTTCCTGTACATAATGTTTTCATTATGCTTCTTTACTGTATAACTTGTTGTTTATAATTTAATTAGTTTAGTTCAGTTTTTCAAGTTATTATGGAGGCTATTGTTAATATGCAATGATCTATTAGTTGATAGGAGATAAGCTTGCAATATTAGATGCTAACCCTATGCATAATTAGGTGATAGCTAGGTTTTCTTTATGCTGAAATAGAGTGTAAAAATAGATTTTAAAACAAAGTTTTTAGTTTATGATTTCCTTCACAAGGTTTTGGTGGATGGATAGTTATTAGTTTTTAGCTTTCAATTCTAGTTTGTCTATCTAGCTTCTACTTAGTTTTTCTTATTTGAATCATCGTTTAGTTTGCTCATTTAATTTCTTGTCATATGCTGAAATAGTATTTAATTTCTGTTTTATGAGTATTTCCTCTTTTGCAATTTGAATTGTTAAAATAGGACTAGTTTAGTTTACCTTATGCAATTTTATTTTTAGTTATAGGTTGCAATTTTAATTCAAAGTTGATTATTGAGTTTAGTTTCCAGTTATGAATCTAACTAGTATGAATTTGCTTAATTAGTATATAATGCAATTGAATTTACAAGAATAGTGTTTTTATATTGTTGATGATTAATGCATGATTGGATAATCACATGAATATGCAGAATAGTTGATGTTTCTTCTATAATGGCTAAGTTCTCACTGAATTGTCTAATTCACACTTTTCATCTTGCTATCGAAGTCAATATCGATTTTATCCCTCTTGAATTATCGTTAATTGTTAAATGTCATCTTGATATTATAAGACACCAGAGACATAACCATCAACACTATGTTTGCGTTTTCTTGCTTTCATAGATTAGAGGATAGTTTCCTTGCTTTTATAGATTAAAGAATAATCTTCTTGCTTTGGTAGATTAAAGAATAGTTTATTATCATAGATTAAATATTAGTTGTTAATTACTTTTATTGCAATAATGCTTTCAATTTAGTAGATTAAGTTTTCCTTTCATAAATTAGAAGTAGTTGTGAAGTTTGATTTAAGAATAGAGTTCACTTACTTCTTAGATTGATTAGTTGTTTATTAAGTAATCTTAATTAGTTTACTTGTTGTAGAAGTTATCATAGATTAGTTAGTTTTTTGCTTGCTTGTTTATTTGCTTTAATAAGGTAGTTGCTTGCTTGTCTATTTTTCTTTGATAGGGTAGTTGCTTGCTTATTCACTTGATTTTATAGGATAGTTGCTTATTAAATTTGAGTAGGTTAATTAAAGTAGTTTGTTGTTGTTATTACTTATTAGGTAGATAGTTTGATTTTTCTTATTGTCATGATTAAGTTAGTTTTATTTAAGTAGAGTTTTCATTTTCTTTCGTAGGACTATCCATCGATCTTTTGTTCAAAAGTTACTTAGGGTACATAGTTTAAGTTTCTTACTAGGGTTTGATCATTAGTAGTCTTTGCTTGAGTAGATTATCCGTTTCAATATCCTATTTCTTTAGTTAGACTATACTACCTCCAGCCTTTCTACCTTGGCATATATATTGCTACAACTCTAAGTTTAGTTACCCCGGGTTGACAATTTAATTGAGGGTTTTTAGAGTGTTTTTAGTGCATATAGAACACCCATAATTTTTTGCGCCGTTGTCGGGGAGTTGTCTCAAGGTATGAAATAGTTACAAAATAGATCCATTCTAAGCCTTAGAATTAGATTGGTAGCGAGGGAACTTTAAGACAAGAGGTAAGAACCTATGCATCTGCTATTGTAGGCTCCCCCAAACCCAATGGTAGTTTTTATTTTTATTTTTGTTTTCTTTCATGAATACACCTAGAGACCCAAAAGGTAGATACATTAAATCGAAATAAGATCTTTCAACCAAGGTTCCTTCTGGCCTTTTTGGGGGAAGGAACATTCCACTCATAAATTCCATAGACTAATATCGAAAAACAAGAGCTAGCTCAACCCAAAGAGCTAAAGTAGTCTTTGAAGAGACTAAGATAGGGATTACTATAGAACATAAAATTGAAGCATCAGTGGAACAAGAGGCAATACCACTCGAGCCTTATGCAAAACCAAACAATACAAACTTTTCTTTTACACCACCACCAGGAGATCCTAACTTTGAAGAAATCATAGACCCTGAACATGTGAATATTTTGTTTGGTAGTTCAACCAAAATAATTGTCTCTCAAATTGACATAGAAAATTTGGCACCAATAACCTCAACCGGATCGAGTAGAGTCCCAAACACCCAAACAGTAGGAATACCTTTCCATCAGAGGGAAACCTTGTTTTCTTCAAAGATAAAACCACTGAGGTACTCTCTTTTTGGAAATCAAACCAATATGGATGATCAGGAGGATCAAAAAAATGTAAGACACGGGGAAGAAGAAGAGATTGGAAACCAAACTAAAACTACCTTCGGGTTTCCAATTTTGGACACCACCCCAAATGTCAATATGAAAAATATTCCTCTTTCAACACTGCCCACCTTTTATGGTAAAGGAAGTGAATATCCATATACCTTCCTATTTGAGTTCGACATCTTGTGTAAGAGATACAACTACTTACAAGCTGCCCAAAAACTAAAACTCTTTCCTTCCACCCTCAAGGACTTTGCACTAAGATGGTTCATGGGGTTGGGAGAATCCAATATTAGGTCTTGGGAAGCCATGAAATATATATTTCTCAAGAAGTACGAAGACTACTGCAAGACCAAGGAGTCTCATAATGACATCTTAAAAATCCAACAATTAGAAGACAAGAATCTCGAGGATTATATGGAACGGTTTGCATACATCTCCCAGAAATTGAAATACCATGACCTCCTAGAGGATGCAGTTAGGGATATTTTCCTTAAGGGAATTTCAGAAGAATACCTAGACATGCTTAACCTGATGGCATCAGGTGACATCTCTCATAAACCATTCGCTGAAATATGTTAAATGTGTAAGAATTACTCAAGGAGTGGATATAAAATAGGAAAGAATGTTCGGGACCTTTATAATAGGAACATAAAACTAGTTAGTTCAGGTGGTATCACAAGAGAAAATATAGGGAACCCTTTAGAGAACTTCAAGATAGATATCTTAGGCACAATAGGTTCCCAGTTGGACACCCTAAAGATTAAAAAGAAACAGGAGGAGGAAAATGTAGTAATGAACATATATTTCCCAAGATGCATAAGGAAGCATTCCTTAAGGGAATGCCCATTAGATAACATTTCAGTTTTTGGCTTCTACACAGAAGACCATTCAACTGAAAAATTTCCATCATTTCCCAGTTTTTTAGTAATCTATAGGAGTATGGATCCTGGGGAATCATATTATGCACTATTGGCAGACATTGTCATTTCTATATTTTCCTTACAAGCTTCCTACACAAGGGTTTTAAACCCTCATTACTCGTCGCAATTTTTTAAAATAAAGCGACACTATTATCTTCCGCTTTCACATACTTGTTTTTCGTTTTTATTTTCACGACTACAAGCGTGAAAACCTAGAGTTGGAAGTCATGTTGATTGCATTAAAATGATCTTTTGGATTGTTATAAATATTTTTGTTTATGTGGTCATAACTCTTTTACCTCCAACTCACTACTGGTCATACATTTATCAAAACACCAAACCTCTACTCACTTTGCATTTGACCATTGTCAATATGGTTTCGATTTAGCAATGGTTATATGATATTTTGGTATCTTTGATCAAATCCTTGGTGTAATGGTTTTATTGAACACATTAATGTTGGGGTCAATTCGTTGGTGCAATGTTCGACATATTGTTTTCTTTTAAATCATACAAATGCCTTTGTTTATTTTCGGATCGAGTTTTGGTTATGTATTTCATGGTTTTCAATGGCTATGTGATAATCTATTTGACATGTTGTTTACAATGCTTTTGATATACACCATTGCGATTTGAATGAAACTCTTTACCAAGGCGTCGTCGATTGTACAACTAACATAATAGTTTTGCATGGTCCCAAATTACTACACCAACCTCGCATGCATAAACATTAATGCTTGGTCGTGCATTTAGGGTTGCCTTTGTTTGTTTTGGGAAAACCTGCGGGAAAATGGTTATGTGTCTACCCTGTTAACCCCCCTCACCGATTACCCTGTTGACCGTGTGTTATCTGCTATGGCCCCTGTAGTGAAAATTGAACCCAACGGTGTCCAAACATTGTTTTTATTTGATAACGCCTGAGAGGACCTAGAGAGGAATGGTTGGTTGGTTTTCATTGAACAATTCGAGGGTTTCAACCTCGTAGTTTCTCAACAATTTGCCCTTACGTTTGATGGATGCAGGGCCAAAGTTGGGGACATCCAACTTGAATTGAACGAGGATTTCCTCAGCTCAGCCACTGGTCTGCCAGCCAAAGGGAATAAATGGTTTAAAAATTCTAAGGTTGATGAAGTACCATGGCCGCTCCTATTTACCTCAAGGAAAATCAACAGTTGTGACAAAGGTATTCCAGTTATAGCTCTTAAGTTTAGGTGGCATGATTTGTTAGCCATTATCAAGAAATTCATTACATGTGAGGGTAGATACGGTTTAGTTTTCCTTCACCACCTATGGCTGCTCATGAGTTTCATAGATTTTCCTTTAAATATGCCACATTTCCTCCTTCATATTTTGTATAAAATGGCTAAATGTTTCAAGAGGGAGAAAGATGACTCCAGCCTCTTCCACCACTGTTTAATAAAAATTGTCATAGTCCATCATTTAAGGTTGAGTGGCGACTATTGGGAAGATTTATTGTTGAGGAATGGCTTTGCCAGTCCTGAAATTAGGTAAGTTGACAAAATCGTGGTCACATAAACCCTTGTCGGGCCTGTCATGCCCCCTCTTACACTCTTACCCTTTGTTGAACCCTTGACCTACCCGAACAATAACCTACCCGACACCCTGCCTGACTCATGCCTAAAAGACAGTGCTAAGCCTGTTAAGAGGTCTACAAAGAAAAAGGGTAAGGGCAATAACGATGTCAATTGAAAGGGTAAGAATCCTGGACGCTGGGTATCAAGGTGTGCTCACAATAAACCTAAACAAAACACAGATTAGAAACCAATTTTATTGAGTGAAGATTCTGATTCTGAAATCGAGCAATTTCTAACCGAGGAGTATCCATACTCACACAACCTTTGTTCAGTTAAGCCCTATGACTACGTTTCAAACCTTCTGTCATGACTTAGAGATAACCCCAACTTCCCCGGGATCAAACTCGACAGTGGAACTGCTGGTAATTTAAGAGATTCTTCACCTGTAATTACATGGCCTGATCAACCACAGTGCAATGAATGCAACTCTTGGCTCGACCGATATTATACAGATGTCCCTCTGCTCCAATCCCGATTCAAGTCCTTAGAGTACCGAGTAAATGTTTTAACCAAGGAAAATGACAAGTTGCAAGCTAACAATAAAAATAAAAAGACCACGGGCTCTGTCATTTTCAAAATTGTAGAGGCGTCCACTGCCATTGCTAATTCAAAAATAGCTTGATCAAATCGAATCCTTGAAACCGAGGTATGGTATTTCAAGCATGATTTTAAAATGATTTTGTTGGTTTTGAATTAGCATAAAGGATTTATTGGCTCAAATCACATCCATTTCTGTTTTGATTGAATGAATAAAACACGATTCTGTTGATAATAATAACTAGCTACAGAATCATGAGATTCTGTTAGCTAGTTATCAAAATTTGAATTTGTTGATTTTACAATTAACATGCAATCTAATATAATGTATTCTTGTGCATTGACAGGTACACATGAATTTTAAAGGGAGATTGGATCGACTGTGGCATCTTTGAACATGATTTTTTGTTGGATTAGGCTGTTAGTCTTAGATAGAAATAGGAATTTGGGAGATTGTATTCCCATAATTTTTGCAACATCTTTTGATAATTTCCACAAGGAATGTTTTCATCCTTTGGCCTTTATATACCTATTATTTTTTGTAAACAAACCATCGCTGCTCGGAGGCAGAGACTATGGATTGATGATTATTCAGACTGGAATGAAAGTGGATGTTTGTACGTCTTTATCTTTCAATATATCATACTTTTATTTCATGTTTTGTTCATTTCAATTTGTAATCAAATTATTGACTACTTTAGATATCAAAATTTGGTACAGATTGATGTGATGCGATTTAAATTGCATCCATATTTAATGTCTCTCATTTTACATACAACAATTATCATGTTTTAATTTAATTAACAGAAGGTTAATCTTCTTTGTTAAATGAGCAGTTACGTACAAATCTTTGCAGTGGGATTTATCTGAATGTGATTATTTGTAAACTATAAAATTGTTGTTGCTGCATGTTTTACCTATTCTGTTGTTAGAATTTAGAAGCATTGTTGCTTTGTGTTTACGTGAAGTATTGAAAATCCAGTGCGGGTTGGCCTCATCAAACAATGAACGCAAATGCCTATGTACATGACAAGTAGGAGATGATGATTTTAGGTTAGTTTTCTATTTAATTTTAATATTTTAATTAATATGAGAATTCTCTATAGTTTAGATAGATATACAGTACAAATTATTATCTTCATTTCTTAGTTAGATAGTTGTTGTTTCATTTCTTTTTCATAAAAGTTATAAAAATCCAAAAATATTAGCTTCGTTGTCATAAGACAATTCATATATGATTTTGCAGATTTCGATCAAAATTTTCATTTTGTAAATACTGTATAGGTAACAAAGATACAATATATCAATACACTGTACATTTAAGTAGGATTATTATTTCGTTAATATTAATTAGCGAACTGTGAATATATATTAGACCTGTATATAGTTTGCAGAGGTTGTTTTTCACTTAGATTAGTTTCTTTAGCTTACTTTTTCTTTCACTTTCCTAGGACTTAGATCGGATAACGAAGCCACTAAACCCATCGGAGTGGATTAATCCAAACGTCTTGGGTTATTTAGACAACCCCAGACCAGATTCACTCCTCCAGTTGACGAGCGGTCAATTTTGCCCGTCGACATGCACCTAGGAGGCCATGGTAGCCTAAGAACTAGCCCACATACCCAGATATGCAATCTCAAATTCCACCCTATTATCAACAACAACAACAGTGGAACTCACCAAGTTCGCAAAACTAGTCTGCACAGTTCCAACATCCTTGGATTTAAGGATGGAGAGGAGGGCATAACCAAGGAAACCTTCAAGCTCCACATGTACCTATGTCCAACCATCCTTACCCTCAGTTCCCATTGAACATTTTGCAGCTTATTCCAAGTTTTTGTCCACCACCTTTACCTCCTATTCCACAACAACAACCACGACAATATCATAATGAAAGCTCCCCAAGAACAACATTATTATTGGCACAACCAATGCCCAATCACAATAATAGGCCCACTCAACCTCTTCATAATGTTGAGATGCAGGCCTTCCCGACATATGTTATTACTCTCATTCCATTACAGGACATTCAACTGAGGTTGGGAAACATTTTGGATAGGCAGAGACCTTCAATAGTCTTCCAGGAAGAAGAGGAAGAAGAAACCACCAAACAATCCACAGATGAAACTAGGTGGGAAGATGTTATTATTCCTAAGGACAAAGAACCCAAGCTTCCCCAAAATGAACCTTCACAAATTACAAAGGCCCCTCCTTATCCAGAAAGATTAGTAATCGAGAAACCTACCACACGAACAGAATTTCAAATCTTGAATGAATTAAAGAATATTTATGTCAAGATTCCCTTGATATAAGCCATCAAGGATATTCCAATATACAGTAAGGTAATCAAATAATTGTGTATTAATAAGCCAGGTAGGAAGCAGAAGGATCCACCTACAGTACATTTGATAGGAGAACCTTCTTAGTATATATCAGAGCAACTTAAAGTAGGAAAATATGGGAACCCAAGAAACCCTGTGGTGACCATAACCATTAATGAGGTCTCCATTGGAAACACTCTCATAGACTTAGGGGAAGCCATCAATGTTATGACTACTACTACCTAGGAGAAATTATAGTTACAACCTCTTCTTAGACCTACCCCAACCATTTTGGAATTAGTAGATAAAACTAGGGTTATACCTAAAGGAATTTTGGATGATATCATAGCTACTTTAGCCTCATGGGAGTACCCAGTAGAATTTTTGGTCATCCATTCAAAATATCCTACCAACGGCCATCCCGTTATTTTAGGAAGGCCTTTGTTAGCCACAACCAATGCATTTATTGGCTGTAGAGAGGGAGAAATGACCATCTCAAATGGAATTTCTATTCAAAATCTCACCATATACCCTCCAACCCAACCTATTATGGAGAATATATGGTGGCTTGAATGTCCATATGAAAATGAGAACTGATAAGAAACCATATTTCCAAGTGACCATGCCTGGGAACTTCAGGAGTACACAACAAAAAATGTGTTAAATCAGTTCATTTCTGCTATCACATGTGTTGATTTTGCACAATCATTTCCTGAATTTGAGTATATGTTTGGGGAAGAATTTCAGGAACAATTGGACCCATCCATTTTTTCTTCGACATCTTTTATCTTCGATATAGATGAGTCTGCCATGTCTTATACCATGCCCTACGAGATTAGTCCAGAGAAATGTTTACATGTAAACTCCGGGCTAGATGCAGACCAACAAAAATAGTTAGTAAATATACTTAAAGAATAAACATGAGAATTCACCTGGGAATAAACTGACATGAAGGGTATACACCCTAACACATGAATCCATCACATATACACCCAGGAGGAAGTAACACATGTTAAGCAACCCCAGAGAAGGATGAACCCAACACTTAAAGATATAGTAAAAGAGGAGATCCAAAAGTTATTAAATGTCGTATTTATTTATCCCATCTCTGACAGTAAGTGGGTATCCCCTCTTGTAGTGGTCCCAAAGAAAGTGACCGAGAAATGGAGAATTTGTGTTGATTTCTGGGAACTCAACAAAGGCACTCTGAAGGATTACTTTCCTCTTCCTTTAATCGACCATGTTTTAGACACCCTATCTGGAAAGAAGTATTTCTCATTTTTAGATGGGTATAGAGGGTACAATAAAATTCTCATAGCATCTGAGGATTAGGACAAGACAACCTTTACTTTTCCTTGGGGAACCTATGCCTATAGGGTCTTACCATTTGGATTGTGTTATTCTCCTGCCACATTTCAATGAGCAGTACTATGGATATTTGATGATCTTATTAATGATTGTGTTGAGGTATACATGGATGACTTCACAGTTTATCGCAAAACTTACCAGGAAGCCTTAGATAACTTAGAAAAATTCCTTATCAGATGCCAAGAAATGAACCTATATCTAAGTCATGAAAAATTTAAAATGTCGTTAACTGAAGGAGTGGTTCTAGGACATCATGTTTCATCTGAAGGGATAAAAATCGATCCTACAAAGAATGAGTTCATCGTCAGAATTCCACACCCAAAAAATTAGAAAGAGGTGAGAATATTTCTTGGACATGTCGAATACTACCGGAGGTTTATTGAAAATTTTACAAAGATTGTTGCACCCATGTTTGGATTGTTAATAAAGAATGTTGATTTTGTTTGGACTGAGCAGTGTCAAACTGCCTTTGAAGCTTTGAAAGCCAAATTGTATGTGGCACTAGTTCTTAGAGGGCCCAACTGGACTCTCCCATTTCACATATCTATTGATGCCTCCAACACCGCAATAGGAGGAGTACTAGGGAATAAAGAGGACCAACAGTCCTATGCCATTTATTTTGTAAGAAAGAACTTGTCCCCTACCAAGTTAAACTACATAGTTACTGAGAAGGAATTCTTGGCAGTAGTTCATGCTATCAATACGTTTTGTCATTACATTACAGGTTACAAAGTATTTGTACATAAATATCATTCCACCATTATATTTCTCATGAATAAACCCATAACTAATGGCCGAGTGACTAGGTGGCTCCTGCTATTACAAGTGTTTAATATCACCGTGCTTGACCGACCTGGAAAGGAGAATTTGGTAGATGATTTTATTTCACGAATAAAAAATGAGGATGATGACATTCCTGTAGATGATAGTTTCCCAGACGAGCACATTTTTTCCCTCTCGGTAAATACCCCATGGTTTGAGGATATGGAAAACTATCTAGCTACTAGGAAGTTACCGTCTCATTTGTCACCTCATGAAAAACGTAAAATTATCTCGCAAAGCGATAATTAATCTTGGGTTGGCCATGAACGTTTTCGTATAGGTACTAATTTGATTATTCGTAGATGTGTCTGAGAGGACGAGGTACCAGAAATACTACGAAGTTGTCATGATGGACCATGTGGTGGCCATTTTTCTGACAAACGTACAACATATAAGGTGTTACATTTAGGTTACTATTGGCCTAGCATTTTCAAATATGTTGCGAAGTATATGAGGAGTTGTGATAGTTTCCAAATGATAGGAAGACCTACGTCAGCTGAAAAACTGCCCCTACACACCCAAGTTATGATAGAACCTTTCAAAAAATGGGCCAAAGCTGATGAGAGAGCTAATAGAGAAATATGGGATTAAACAATGTAAATCTTCTCCATACCACCCACAAGCTAATGACCAGGTAGAATTTACAAACAAAGTTCTTGAAGATATCTTAACCAAGACTGTTCAATTACATCACCAAGATTGGGCTGATTGGTGTTCAGAGTCTTTGTGGGCTTACCGGACCACCTAGAGAAACACCATGAGGCATACCCCTTATGAGCTAGTTTACGGGAAACAAGTACTTCTACCAATAGAATTCCAAGTAAGGACCTTCTGTATTTCCGCAAAATTGGGATTAAACTTAGATGAGTCTTAGAAATAAAGAGCCCTACAATTGAATGAGTTGGATGAGATCAAGCAAGATGCCATGCAATGAACAAAATTAGTCCAAATCCAGAGGAGCAAGTGGCACAACAAGTTTATTAAGAAGAAACACTTCCAACCTGGTGATTGGGCTCTCTTGCTTGATTCCAAATTTAAAACCTTCAAAGGAAAACTCACCACCTGGTGGTTGGGGCCTTACAAGGTAGTCACTCTATATGACAATGGAGCTGTGAAAATCAAAACAATTGACGATGGACAAGTCTCCTTTGTAGTAAATGGAGACCGACTCAAATTTTATCATAAGCCCATTTCCAAAGAAAAATTTCTATAGGTCATGTAAACTGACAAGGCATTGGCCTTATTAGATGGGGAATTCCCCCCTTGTTCTTGAATGTTTTCTGAATTTTCTACTGTACATATGTAAATAGTTTTTGAATTTTGTTAATAAGCAATTCTAGAGATTTTTGTAGGTATTTGTTTCACAAGGAGTAGACAGTTTCAAGGAAATATAAAAGAAGGTTTTTCTTCAAAACATTGTTACACATGAACCTTATTGTATGCTAAGAATCAAATGAATATTGACTTGTTGTAATTAGCCATATTTTTGCAAAAAATTTCATCTTCTCTTTTTCTTAAAGAATTTTAAAAAGTAGTTGATCTTGAAAATATCCATGACTATATAAGGAAGTGATACCATAACCATCAAGATTACAGGTCTCTCGTACATTTTTCCCAAGAAGCATGAGTAAGTGAGTAAAGTATCTTTATTAAAAAGTAACAAGGAGGTATAATTATCAGTTAGTCATGGAAACATCACAATAACTACAAAAGGAAAACATGAGTTGAGCCTAGAGATACCTTTCTGTTCTTTCTCAATGGTACCATCCACTACACACTAAAAAGCTTGATTATATCATATCTTTAGATAGGCCACGTCCACTTAAGTACCCCTTACATCAGGAAAATCACTAAGGAATATATAACGGAAAGTCATCCTCTAACATAAATACCATCCCAATTGAAAAAACAAAAAAAGGAAAAGTTGTTTTCAGAGTTGTCCCCCCATCTTATTGCATAAATAAATCTTATACTAAAATATTAAAATATGGAGGGCCAATATCTGAGGGTGTAAGAGGATAACCCATTGGTATACTGAATAGGTCTACTGGCAGTGGGTATCGTCCTGTGGTATGACTAGGTAAACAGGTCAAAGTACTGAATAGGCTTGCTTCCAACAGGGCATTCTACCTAGCGAGGATGGTAATATGACAAAAAATAAATAATAAATTTAAACTTGTATTGATGTATGGCATTACTTGTAGACAAAGATGACATGAAGTATGTATGGTTAAGATAAGGTTAATGAAATCCATAAACTTTCCATTGAAAACTAAATTTGAGACTATCTTGAAACTCTCTCGCCTACCTCTTCTTATCTATATGTAGGATGTTCTATCCTATAGGTGGGGCCATGTTCTAACCGTCTCATCATACCAATATGTGAAATTATCTATACACTTAAAAAACTATAAATCTTTGGCTATTGGGAGAACTAACTAGTTTCCTATATTTTTTATTGTGACTTGTCAAAATACTTAGGTGTGGGGGAGGGGTTCATGAGTTGACAAATGATCATTGCCTAGATAAGTAAATCTTTGTAAAAATTCATGTATTGTAATTTATTACATCAGTAGTCATTTTATTTTTGAAATGTTAGTCTCCTGTGTGCTATAAATTGTTGTACATATCCTTAACATACCACTTTATTGGTTTATTTTCATTACAGGTTGTTCATTGTAGGATTGAAATTACATGCCTTATGCGAGTGGAAAGAGAAGCATGGTGGAAAAAACAATAGTAATATAACACTCTGCCTCTACTCTTAATCAATATGACTGTCAAAACCATTCCAAGATTGCAGGCTATCCATTATAGGAGGTAAAAGTACATTTAGCACAGAGGTACCATATGGAGTGTCGTATGAGGTGTCATATGAAGTGCCATATGAGGTGTCGAACGAAGTGCCATATGAAAATATACACCAGTAACTGTCCACAATTTAAGGTAACCAGGAATCAATGATATTTAATTGAATTATTTTATAGCAATGAAGATTGAAGATGCAAAACCTAGACATTTTCATGATCAAATGTCCAAGTCAAAAGACTTGGACATTGATCTAACTTTGTATCATTAAGATTTCCCCAAAAAAAAATCCTTCCAATTTGAATGTGCTCACACATGGCAACTCATGTGCGCATGTGTGCAACCAATTCGACCATAGGGGAATTCAAAAACAGAATTGGGTTATCCCATTATTCCAATTCACCTCTGCCATTTTCATTTTCCCCTATTTTAAAATGAGCTCAACCTCTATTTGTTTGTACCTCTGTTCAAATTGTGTTCGACCTCTATTCAAATTGTGTCATTCCTTGGCCTGATCGCACCCTTTCTTGGTGAATTTCACCCTTTTTCTAGTTCTTCACACCATCATGGTGCCCAAATGGTATGAATCGTCTTCCTACGTAGACCTTTTCACCATCCTTGAGTTTGCACAGTGCAGGGAGTTATTTTTGCATGCAGGCTGGGGGTCGTTTTTATCCCACTTGCAGGGCCACATCGATGTCATCTCAATGCAATTTTCCCTCAGTTTTGATGGGAATATAGCATGCGTGGGGTATATCACCTTTGGGGTCTCATAGGAATCCATAGTCATAGCCACGAAGCTTCCAAGAGTGTGAGATAGATGGTTTAAAAACCACCAGCTGCTGGGATCAAGTTAAAATAGGGTTTTTAAACCAGAATTCCAGAACATCTCTGGAGCTAAAGGATACTCCAAGGAGTGTATAGAAGATGAGTTGATCAACCGTCTCATAGTCATCACCAGGTTGATCACATGTGAAGGTAGATATTCCACCTTTAAATCATGTCACTTTAGAGTTTTAGCCCACTTCCAATTCAATAAACCATTGAATATTCCCTTGTACTTTTTAAAGAGCTTGGAGAAGATGTCATCTCAAGTGAGGAAGAATATAACCATCCCACACAACAACCTATTTCAGCATGGCCTTATCAAACTCCTTGTTTTAGTCGAATTATAAAAATAGGGGCAAACTTGGGATGCATTCATCTATCAATTTTCAAACCCTCACTTGGCAATTAAGACTAGCAAAAAGACATTGGATCTAAGGACTATTTCTCCATCCAAACCCCACTCTCCAAGGACTCCAAACCCTCCTACACAAGCCATTTCTTTACCAGAACAAAAATTCAAGAAGCTTGTTGAAACCCTTGAAGCCTCATCGGGAAAAAATCCCAAGAAGCCTATTGTTAACCCCATGATGCCTTCAATATCTCTTGATCCTACACCCAAAAAGATCCAAGAAGTAATTTAACAAGACTTTCCTACAATTCCCACAAATAGGAGAGGAGATAATCGATTTAATAGAGAACACTTTCGAAAGAGTACCCGAAGCACAAGAGGGAAACCTTATGCAAAACCCCTGACTACTTCAAACCCTATCCAAGTGTCCTCCGATCTAGAGAGTCCTCACAAAAGACTTAGGGAAGTGTCTTCATATGAGTTGGAGCCTCATAGGAAGACAAAATCTGAACTAACTTCTTCTCATGAACTCCCTATTACTCCTACCTCACTGATGCCTACCCTAGATCCTAAGAATGACAGACACTCTACATATTTCAAAGGATCTAAGCCTTCCTCTGAGATAAATGATCCTTCTCCAGCCATTGAGAAACTACAAAAAAAGAATTTTTAGCTGCTGCAACATTTGGAAGATAGGAAGACTATGGACAAACATCGTCACCACGATAATGCAATCCTCCAAGAAAAGGTGAATTCCATTCAAAGGTTGGTTGATGATATGACCAATGCCAGCCACAACCTCAGGGCACAAATCAAGAAATAGAAGTGGCACAAGACCAAATCTTCACGGCAAGAAGGGGAAGCTTCTAAATGTGATCCTCCTTAGCAAGATTAGTCATGTGTGGCAATTTCTTTTTGTTTGCAATGGGGCCTGCAAAATCTTAGGTGTGGGGGTAATGTTGGGCCCGTGATATGATTGATTTAATGACATTAATTACATCCTTTTTGGCCGAAAATGTATATGTGTTTTCCTATTTTGAAGAGTTTTGAAGAGATTTTGTGTCAAATCACTATGATCCATTCCAGGTATGCATGATTCATGTTTTATGATGGATTTTGAGTGTAATTTAGCATGTTTTTATGATTCCAGGAAACTGATTCATGTTTTGTGTGTCACAGGGAAAAATCTCAGCTCATTTTTGCATCCGACACTCAGTGTGGTACTCCATCCGACACTCTGTCTGACACTCCGTCTTGCACAAAAACCATGGGCGATTTGGCGGTTAGCATATCGGCGGCCAACGATGGGTGAATCAGAGACATGGGTTTTTCTCGTGCTCGTGGCCTCTAGCTACTGAGCTTCTGACAACTCGATTTGGGTTGTTATGCTAGGCGATTAATTGCTCACCTTATTTCTAGAAGCCACCGGCAGTTAGGGCACATTAAAAGCGATTTTATGTTTTTAGAGAAGGTCGACCCTTCTAGTGGTCCACCTCTCATCTTGTAAACCTATAAATACCACCTCAGTGGTCAAGCAAAGAATATTAGAGAGAGAAAGACAATTCATCTCTATTTTTCTATTTTCATATACATTTTGCTAAAACTGTGTAAGGACTTCATTTTTTTATTTTAATGTTGAATTCGTGTTATTCAGCTCATGGTTCGTATTTTAAGATTATCCACGACTTGTTGGGGGGGGCACCAACAGTCTGGGTGAATATCCAATTATTTTGTGTGGGCATTAAATAGTGTAGTTGTCATTTTATTCATTTCATGTACATGAGTTTTTCATTATGCGTCTTTACTATATAATTTGTTGTTTATCATTTAATTAGTTTAGTTCAGTTTTGCAGGTTATTATGGAGGCTATTGTTAATATGCACTGATCTATTAGTTGATAGGAGATAATATTGCAAGCTTAGATACTAATCGTGTGCATAATTAGGTGATAGATAGGTTTTCTTTATGATGAAATAGAGTGTAAAAACAAAGTTTAAAACAAAGTTTAAAACAAAGTTTTTAGTTTATGATTTTCTTCACAAGGTTTTGGTGGATGGATAGTTATTAGTTTTTAGCTTTCAATTCTAGTTTGTCTATCTATCTACTACTTATTTTTTATTATTTGAATGGTCATTTAGTTTCCTCATTTAATTTCTTGTCATATGCTGAAATAGTATTTAACTTTTGTTTTATGAGTATTTCCTCTTTTGCAATTTGAATTGTTAAAATAGGACAAGTTTAGTTTACCTTATGCAATTTCCTTTTTAGATCTAGGTTGCAATTTTAATTCAGAGTTGATTATTGAGTTTAGTTTCCATTTATGAATCTGAGTAGTATGAATTTTCTTAATTAGTATAGAATGCAATTGAATTTACTAGACTAGTGTTTTTATACTGTTGATGATTAATGAATGATTGAATAATAACATGTATATGTAGAATAGTTGATGTTGCTATCGAAGTCAATATCGAGTTTATCCCTCTTGAATTATCGTTAATTCTTAAATGCCATCATGATATTATAAGACACCAGAGACATAACCATCAACACTATGTTCAAATTTTATGGCTTTCATAGATTAGAGGATAGTTTCCTTGCTTTTATAGATTAAAGAATAGTCTTCTTGCTTTGGTAGATTAAAGAATAGTTTCTTATTATAGATTAAATATTATTTGTTAATTAATTTTATTCTCATAATGCTTTCAATTTAGTAGATAAAGATTTACTTTCGTAAATTAGAAGTAGTTGTGAAGTTTGATTTAAGAATAGAGTTCACTTACTTCTTATCTTGATTACTTCCTTATTGAGTAATGTTAATTATTTTACTTATTGGAGAAGTTATCGTAGGTTAGTTAGTTGTTTTCTTACTTGTTTACTTGCTTTAATAAGGTAGTTCCTTGCTTGTCTATTTTTCTTTTATAGGGTAGTTGCTTGCTTATTTACTTGCTTTTATAGGCTAATTGCTTATTGAATTTGAGTAGGTTAATTAAAGTAGTTTGTTGTTGTTATTACTTATTAGGTAGATAGTTTGATTTTTCTTATTGTCATGATTAATTTAGTTTGCTTTAAGTAGGGTTTTCATTTTCTTTCTTAGGACTATCCATCGATCCTTTGTTCAAAAGTTACTTAGGGTACATAGTTTAAGTTTCTTAGTAGGGTTTGATCATTAGTAGTCTTTGCTTGAGTATATTGGGCCTTCAATATCCCATTTCCTTATTTAGACTATACTACATCCAACCTTTCTACCTTGGCATATATATTGCTAAAACTCCAAGTTTACTTACCCTGGGTTAACAATTTAATTGCTGGTTTTTAGTATGTTTTCAGTGCATATAGAACACCCATCAGTAACCAAAACCTAGGTATAGCTACTTGAATCCCGTGATATTTTGATCTAAAATATGACTAAACTTGCAAATTTATGAATTCAAAATCCATAGTTGGCATAAAGATTTAATAAGCTAGACCATCTAATATTCTTCATATGGTAAATCTGGATATTCATTTATGATATGAACATTCATCTATTTTCAAACATTGATATTTTATGATAATGTAGATGTGATTTTTGGGTATTAAATGTTCTATTTTGTAAGTGTTGTCATATCCATCCTTTCATACTTATATTCCACGAATCAAAACGAAACCTACAACTTCTTCATACTCTTCATATGATTATCATTTTTTATCATAATTTCCAAGTCTTTGACTTGGACATTGATCGAACATTTCATGCAATATCATTTTTTAGGGACGTTGTATCTTAGGATAATACATTATGGAAAATTCAATTATTTTGTGTAATGATTACTTTGGTTAGTGTCTTGGTTGACTTTCATATGTGCCAAAAGAAATGAACAACATGACACTCCTTTACATCATTCGAGCGTACTTAGCATTTTGTTTAAAACCAGAGCACTCTATATCTTCGACCCATTATGATTTTACATGCACCTTACATTCCATAGCCATGCCTAATAGCCATGAACCCTCTTCATATGTTGAGATCTTAGCCGTTCTCGAGTTCGTAGCTTGTAGAGAGATGTTTCTTTGCATGGGGTGGGGACCATTTCTTTCAAGTGTGCAAGGGCATGACAATGGTGTATCTATTTGTCACATACCCACTGCTGAAAACAAAAAAATTTGTCAAATTCTCAAAAATCACAATCCCCGAAATACCTACAGGGGTCTTAGCATAGGCTAGTTCCTTCCTTGTCCATCTCCATGTGATCGTGGGTCACGAACACAGGCTGAACAAGTATGGCGTTATTTCTCTCTTCGGGACTCAACACTACCAGAGCGTTGAGTCTTTCGAATCTGCAAACCCCAACATGGTGAAATGTCGAACCCTGACAGGGCTAGCGAGTGGCAGGTTTCCCCCTTGGGGTCTTGTCCACATGGCCCTATCCCGTGTCTATGCGCTTAAGCCAGCCAAGCGCTTATCGACGTTTTGCAATTCAGGGAAATGTGATGCATGACTTCCCTTTGACACTTTTCTCTACTCGCAACCTCGCAGGTTGAAGCGTCGAGCTCTCATTCTCTTCTTCTCTGAAATCTCGAGACGTGAAATTCAACAATGGTTGACTTCCTCTTCGCACTTCTTGCAACTTGCAACCTCACGAGTTGGAGCGTTGAGCCTTTGTGCTCCTATCTCGCGAATCCCCGAGATGTGAAAGTCAGTAATGGTTGACTTCCTCTTCGTACTTCTCGCAACTCGCAACATCGCGAGTTGGAGCATTGAGCCTTCATGCTCCTATCTCACAAATCCCCGAGACGTGAGAAGTCAACAGAGTGTTGACTCCTTTCCGGGCGACGCGTCCCCACCTGTCAATCACGCAGGCCCCACCTGATGGATGTGCCACATGTTCTCACAAGCCTCGGTTCTTGGCACTTCATGACTTCTACAGTCAAAATTGACCCCTTCCAACCTTCGAACCCCCGATGTACGATATCACCATGGAGTTCTGATCCAACGGTTCTCCCGTTCCTGGATCTGACGGTTCAGATTTTTATCCTCGCCACTTCGCACTTCGCGACTTCATGAGTTGGAGCACCCAACTATTCTGCTCTCTTCTTACAAAATCCCGAGATGCGAGATCCCAAACTCAGACCTCTTCGGGACTGCACTGACCCTAACCACCTTGCAACTCTGCAAGATCCAATGGCTATCAGCTATTCGCCACTTCTATATCGAAGTGTATCCACCATCCATACATCTTCTCCCATGGTTGCTTCTACGGCTTAACTTCCTCGCAACTCAGTGTGATCCAATAACCCATGACAATTCGACACTTCTCCACAAAGTCTCTCTACCATCCGTTTCTGCTCCCTCTTGCAAGCGTCTCGATGTACTTTTTCGATGACCCAGATCTATTTCGCTCTAGCTGATCTAACGACAATCGTAGCTCCTCCTTGAGAATGAACTTCTCTTCCTTCTCCTTGGAACATTTCTTAAGTATCAAAGGTCTTGGCCTTTGCTTCTCTTCTGCGATCTTTTCAGCTAAGGCTCTCTGCACAAAATGGAACTATCCCTCCCAAGCTTCTCTTCTCTGGAACCATGAAAGATTTCCTTGACCTCTGTGATTCCTGATTCCTACAACATCGGTGTACACAACAAGGTGCTACCTGTTCTCCTCAGATGGACGGTTGTGATTTTCTCACGACTTTGCTCTATGACTCCCGATGTCCAAATCCTCGATATGGGTGATTTCGTGACACGTGTCCTCCCTCCAATGGATGGCTCAGGTTCTTTCGCTATTTCAGGACTTCTGATGTCGAGTGCCTGGACTCTCATCCTCCGAACTCACAAACTCCCGAATCTCGAAACCCCAATACAAACTCCTTCTCGGGACTTTCGCTTCTGTTGTTCTTCACGAGAGGTTTAAACCTTGACAGATCCAACGTCTGTCGGTTGTTTAGACCAATATCTGATGCCTCAGACCTATCTCTCCATTGTTCCTTTCCGAAGCTTCTTGGACACGAATCCACCGTCTAGATTCTTTCACGGACCTTGGGTATCTACGGTCCTGATTTCTTCGCTACTCGTGAAGATAAAGGAAAAAGGGTTAAGGCATTTAATGCCCTCATTTATTCCTTCAATCTAACAGTCATGAATAATTGCAGATATTCCAACAGGATCTCATCCGTTGATTGATACTTATTCTTCGAATCCTCAAGGGATTCTGCAACTTCTACGTCTCTACAGAGTCTTTACACACAAAGTGATACCTCTTCTGAGATTTTCAAAATGGGTGTCTCTAGGGGGAGATTTATCCAAGGTATCACCTGAGACGGATAAGGGTATAGCTTTCCCAAGGAACGACTTGAATTCTGAATTGATTTACTATGCGTATATACATATAAATCTATTTATAAACATAAGCCATACGTGGCCCTTCCATTATAAGCATGCAACCACCATTTCTGAATCAAAACACTACACAGGCAGTCTTATACTCAAACCATTCATAAAACTGCATCGACTATGAGCATATATGTCAGCATATAAATTTCAATATGCAAGATGTAAAACACTTATCAGAAATAACCCTATAAGTGATTGCAAATGCTGAGAGGGGTGCTCGTTTCCACACAACCGTAGGCTCAGCGATTCCGATAAGATTTACCACTAGCCACCCCTGAGATGAGACCACGATGTTGCGAGACTGTGTCTCTATTTTCCAGTGACCGAGAATGAGGGTTACTCTCCCCCTTCTCTGTTATCACTCACTTTGTATTTTCCAGAGTTCCCTTCCTTCCCTCGTGTCTTCCCTCTTCTCACTTCTCCCTCACACCTTTTTCCTCTTGCGAGGTTGCGTGTGGCACGATTTACCTTGCACTGGGCAGGTCTGATGGCTCTATGGATGGGCGGTTCACCCCCCCCATCCCTCATTACTCGTGAGTATCCATTTACCTACCAATCCTGGTGAATCATTTAATTCGGGGCCAGTGAGCCACTCTTGGTTCTCCGTGCCAGTGAAGTCCAAATATGGTATTGGTTTCGGTGGAAGTTAATGCCACCTTTCCAGGTGCCTTCCACCACCTTTCTTCAGCCATCGTGGTCTCTTTCTCAGCATATCCCCTCTTAGCAGTCCTACAATATATTATTCACATTCATCGACCTTTTTCACAAGGTCCATTCACATCACACATTCACATTTTTGAGTTTGCCACAGTTCTTGGCTAGTATAGTTATTTTTACAAACTTGGGGAAGCAGGGTGTTACAATTCCCTCCCACTTAAGGGAATATCGTCATCAATGTTCTTATCTATCAACATGACATGCATGTACAGAAGTAAACAAAATCGAATATGCCTGTCTCATGGCATCCTCCATTTCCCATGTAGCCTCATCTGGGCCAAAATGTCTCCACTACACCTTGACCTGTGCAATGGTTCGGTTCTGTAGTGGGGTTTCCCTTCTATCCAATATGCATTGAGGTTCTGGTAGAAATTCTCCCTCTGGTTCCACCTGGATCACAGACTAGTCAATTATATGATTAGCATCATGTACATATTTCTTCAATAATGAAACATGGAAAACATTATGTGCTTTTATTGTGGGAGGAAGTGCTAGCCTATAGGCTACAAGTCCCACTCTATCTAGAACCTCAAAGGGTCCACAATACCAAGGTTCCAACTTGGCACAAGCTCCCATTTTCAAGGAACTCTTCCTGGGCCTAACTCTGAGATATACATGGTCTCCTATATTGAACTCTCTTGGAGTTCTCTTTTGGTTGTCATAACTTTTCTGTCAGTTCTGAGCGACCTTTAGGTTTTGTTTTATCTGAGTCACTTTCTATTCCATTTCTTTCAACATGTTAGGTCCAAAAGAAATCTTATTTACGGGATTACTCCAGCTGACTGGAGTGTTACACGGTCTACCATAGAGGACTTCGAAGGGACTCATCTTTAAGGATGCTTGGTAGCCATTGTTGTAGGCGAATTCTACGAGTGGCAGGTAGTCTTCCCACTTCTTGGGTTGATGCATTACATGCATCCTTAACATATCTTCTAGTATTTTATTCACTCTTTCTGTCTGTCCATTGGTTTGAGGGTAATAGGCAGTGCTAAACAACAACTTGGTCTCTAAACCAACCATTAGTGATTTCCAAAAGTTGGAAGTAAATTTCATGTCTCTGTCAGACACGATCTCTTTCGGCATACCATGCAGTCTAAATATCTCTTTCATGAATACCTGGGTGATATCGATTGCCTTGCAGGTTGACTTAACGGGGATGAAGTGAGTAGACTTTCTCAATTTATCCACCACCACCATAATGGCATCATTCTTTTCGGTTTAGGTTGGTAATCCAATGACGAAATCCATGGAGATGGTTTCCCATTTCCATTCTGGGATTGGTAAAGGTTGCAATAATCCTACTGGGTGTCAATGTTCTACTTTAACCTGTTGGCACTCTATGCATTTGGCTAAGTACTCAACTATGTCTTTCTTCAATCCAAGCCAATAAAATTGTTTTCTAGTGGCAGTGATCATCTTCTGGTATCCTGGATGACCAATATAGGTTCTTTTATGTAGTTCATCCATAATGAACCTCTTCAAGTCATCACATGCTAGAATATAAAATCTGTTTTTGTAAGTGAGCAGACCTCCTTCGGTCATCTGATAGCCTTCATATTTAACTCTGGCGGGTTCTTGCTGTAGGTACATGGTCACGGTCTGGACAAAGGGATTTGTTTCTTATGCATTTTTTATTCTTTCCTTGACATCTGTCTCGCAGGTTGTCACCGCTGCTAGGTGAATTGTTTTCATACTTCTGTTGAGGGCATCAGCCACCCTATTTTCCTTTCCTTTAATGTGTTTGATTTCAAAATCAAACTCACTAAGGAGGGCCATCCACCTAACCTATCTAGCATTGATCTTTGGTTGATCAAACAGGTATCGCAATCCACAGTGATTTGTCATAAGTACAAATTTTCTTCCCAGGAGGTAATGCCTCCACATTTTCAAGGCATGCACTATGGCAACCAGTTCTAGATCATGGGCCACATAGTTGACTTCATGCTCATTCAATTTTCGATATTCATAGAAGATCACACTTCCTTTCTTCATAAGGACTCCTCTGAGCCCTTCCTTACAGGCATCTATGCACACGAGGAAGTCAGCTTCTAGATTGACGATCTTCAGCACGAGCGCATGGGTCAGTAGATGTTTCAAGGTTTGAAATCTTTCTTCACATTTCTATGTCCACAACAATTTTGTCCCCTTCTTCTGGAGGGAAGTGATTGGACAACCAATCTTGGAGAATCCTTTTATAAATCTCCTATAGTATCCTGCTAATCCCATAAAGGATCTAATATCCGAAACATCCTTTGGGGTAGGCCATTCCATGATA
>JZKD02S1674554.1:165318-186638 GCA_000966675.3 Picea glauca
GTACTTGTTCTTTATGGTTACCTTATTGAGTTGCCTATAATCTATACACAGTCTAAGGGTACCATCCTTCTTTTTCACGAACAGGACTGGTGCTCCCCATGGAGACACGCTGGGTTGAATATAGCCCTTATCCATCATTTATTTTAGTTGCAACTTGAGTTCAACTAACTCGGGTGTGCTCATCTGGTAGGGTGTCCTAGACACTGGCACCGCTCCTAGTGCAAGTTTTATCGATAAGTATATGTCCCTTCTCGAAGGTAGACCTGGTACCTCTTTCAGAAACACATCTCTGTATTCTCTCAGGATAGGGTGATCGTCGGGGCTTGGTTTGTCATCTTCGATTGTTTTCAACAACTGTATTGCATATAGAGTACATCCCTTTCGACAATACTTTTTCATTTGCATAGCTGATATTTGTCTCACCGAGATAGGTTTTCAGATCCCTTGAAGGGTTATCCTCTTCCCTTCCTTACTTACACATTCTAAGGTCTTATGGTAACAGTCCAATTTGGATTTATGGGCATCTAGCCAATCCATACCAATCAACAGATCATATGATCCTAGGGGTAATATGTTAAGGGTTTCTTCGGTGGGGAATTCACCCAACATTAATTGGCAGGATGGTATGACTTCTGCTATCCTCCTTTTGGTGCCATTGGCTAACTGTACCAGCCATGGATTTGTATGTTTTTGTGGCTATAGTTTACACTTATCAACAACTTTAGGGGCTAAATAACTCAAATTTGAACCAGGGTCAATTAAAACAGACACTAGATGGTTGGAAATCATACCTTATATTTCCACTACTGAAGCTTGGTGGTCGGCTTGGTTATTATCCAAGGCTGTATAAATTTGTGGCACACTCCTGGCCACATCATGGATGGTAGTAGCTTCTTGGATGTTATAAATCCTCCAACTATTCTGTTGTCGGTGTGGACAGTCTCTCAATAGATGTTCTTCCCCGCAACCCCATCATTTCAAAGGCTCTCTCTTCGGGTTATCAGTCTTCACTAATATGGGTCCAGAAGTTTTATTTCCACTCAAGGAGGGAAAATTCTATTGGTGCATACTCCGTGTTGGGAAGCTCATTCTTGGGTTCTTCTTACAGTTCTTAAATCCTAGGGATTTAATTCCCTTTTTCCAAAATATTGAACTATTCCTCTGTTTCCATCCTTCGCGAGGTTCTGCTCGATGTCCAAACTATTCATGACAATAGGTTGTCTTTTGAATAGTGTCTTCTAGGGTCTTTGGCTCATCAAATTCAATTATGTTCCGGTAGTCCTTGGGTAGTCCACTGATGAAGCATTGCACCTTTGCCTTTTCCCCTTTAATACAAGGTACATACCTCAACAAATCGAGGAATCTGTTGACATATTCTTCTATAGTGATTTGTCCCAGTTTGAGTTCATAAAACTCTTTAGTCTTCTTGTCGAAATATTTTTCCGAGAAATACTTCTTCCAGAAGTATTTCTCGAATTGTTTCTAGAACAGGTCCTCTTTGCGAGCCCCTTTCACATTCTTAAGGTCTTCCCACAAGATGGATGCCTTTCCGTTCAAGTTGAAGGTGGCCACTCGGGCCTTCATATTTTCTGAAAAGTCATGGACTCTAAAATACTTCTTTAGTCCAAGCAGCCAGGCCTCTGCTTCCTCTCCCTTCTTTATTTCACCGTTGAAGGAGGGTGGTTTTTCCTTTCTAAATTCTTTGAATTTTCAACCTTTGGAAGGCTTTTTCTCTTTCTGTTTCTTTCGAGAATAGGAACTGGTTCTGCTGCTAGAAGAGCCTTCTAAATCGCCAACTTCCTTCTCAGAGGAATCACTCGGCACTGGTCCTTTACCTCTGGGGTGGACCTTTTTTGAGGTTCTCCTCTCAGTGTGGCCACTGATATGACCATGTTTCTGAGTTTCAGGTTCATGCTGCATTTTTCTTTGTAGATCGGATAAACTCTACAGTAAAACTGCGTTAATTTTTGTTTTCTTTTCTTGTTCTTTCATAATCCTTTCATTGTTAGCCTTACAACTTTGTAATTTGACCATGAGACTCCTCACAGTCTCAGCTAGATCTGGAGGGGTCCCTACTGCCCTCCTTTCATTAGACTCTTAGTCTTTATTGTGGGAGCCTTCTCCCACTTCATGGTGAGTCACCATACTATGCATTGATAATTTCCCCACGGTTGATCTTCCGCGTGTGTGCAAAAGGAAAAACGTTGGTTGTTAGTCAATATTTATATTTATTTATAACCAATACATAATTCATATTTTTACATGTACACACACACAATAGGGGTTTTTCATTCTTAACTTCATCTTTTGATTAGGCAGGTTAAGACAGGGGGGGTTACTCTTTTTAGGAGTGTTCCAAACGGAGCTTCTGCGTAACTCGTTCATGAGCCCATGCAGGTCGAGTGTTGTAACCATGCTATGATACCAATTTTTCACATGCCCACTAAGGAAAACAAAAAATTTCATCGAATTCTCGAAAATCAGAATCCCTGAAATACCTACGGGGGTCTTTACATAGGCTAGTTCCTTCCTATCCATCTCCATGTGATCGTGGGTCATGACCACAGGCCAAAAAATTATGGCGTTCTTTCTCTCTTCGCGACTCAACACTACCAGAGCGTTGAGTCTTTCGACTCTGCAAACCCCGACATGGAGAAATGCCGAACCCCAATAGGGCTAGCGAGTAGCAAGCTTCCCCCTTGGGGTCTTGTCCACATGACCCTTTCCTATGCCTATGCACTTAAGCCAGCCAAGCACTTATTGAATTTTCATGATTCGGGGAAATGCGATGCATGACTTCCCTTTGACACTTTTCTCTACTCGCAACCTCACAGGTTGAAGCATCGAGCTCTCGTGCTCTTCTTCTCCGAAATCCTGAGATGTGAAAGTCAACAATGGTTGACTTCCTCTTCGCACTTCTCACAGCTCGCAACCTCACGAGTTGGAGCATTGAGCCTTCATGCTCCTATCTCGTGAATCCTTGAGATGTGAAAGTCAGTAATGGTTGACTTCCTCTTCGTACTTCTCGCAACTTGCAACCTCGCGAGTTGGAGCATTAAGCCTTCGTTCTCCTATCTCATGAATCCCCGAGATGCAAGAAGTCAACAGAGTGTTGACTCCTTTCAGATCGATGCATTCTCACCTATCAATCATGTGGGCCCCAACTAATGGATGTGCCATGTCTTCTCATGATCCTTGAATCTCAGAAATTCACAACTTCTACGGTAGAAAGTGACCCCTTCCAACCTCTGAACCCTCAAACTCTCGATATACGATATTACCACAGAGTCTTGATCCAACGGTCCTCCCATTCCTGGATCCAAAAGTTCAGATTTTTCTCCTCGCCACTTTGCACTTCACGACTTCGTGAGCTAGAGCACCCAACTCTTGTGCTCTCTTCTTGCAAAACCCCAAGATGCGAGATCCCAAACTCAGACCTCTTCGGGACTGCACCGACCCTAACTGCCTTGCAACTCTACAAGATCCAACGGCTATCGGTTGTTCACCACTTCTATCTTGAAGTGTCTCCACCATCCATACAACTTCTCCCATGGCTACTTCTACGGCTTAAATCCCTCGCAACTTAGTGCTATCCAACATCCCACGACAATTCGGGACTTCTCCATGAAGTCTCTCTGTCGTCCATTTCTTCTCTGTCCTACTCACGTCTGGACATACTTTTTTGATGACCCAGATCTATTTCACTCCAGTTGATATAACGACAATCATAGCTCCTCCTTGAGCATACACTTCTCTTCCTTCTCCTTGAAATATTTCTTAAGTATCAAAGGTCTCGGCCTTTGCTTCTCTTCTGCGATCTTTGCAGCTAAGGCTCTGTGCACAAAATGGCACTATCCCTCCCAAGCTTCTCTTCTCTGGAACCATGAAATATTTCCTCAACCTCTATGATTCCTATAGGGTCCATGTACATGAAAAGGTGCTACCTTTCCTCCTCATATGGACGGCTACGATTCTCTCGTGACTTCGCCACCCGCAAAGTCGAAAGACTTCCCTCTATGACTCCTAATGTCTGAATCCCCGATATGGGTGATTTCGTGACATGTGTCCTCCCTCCAATGGATGGCTCGGGTTCTTTCACTATTTTAGGACTTTTGATGTCAAGTGCCCGGACTCTCATCCTCCGGACTCCCAAACTCTCGAATGTCGAAACCTCGATACGAACGCCTTCTCAGGACTTTCACTTATGTTGTTCTTCGCGAGAGGTTTAAAACTTGTGCAACTCTTGACAAATCCAACATCTGTCGGTTGTTTAGACCAAGATATGATGACTTAGACCTGTCTCTCCATTGTGCCATTCTGAAGCTGCCAAGACACGAATCCATGGTCCAGATTCTTTCACGAACCTTGGAGATCTATTATCCCGATTTCTTCGCTACTCGCGAAGATAAAGGAAAAGGGGTTAAGGCATTTAACGCCCTCGTTTATTCCTTCAATCTAAAGGTTGTGAATAACTATAGATCTTCTGACAGGATCTCATCCATTGATCGATACTTATTCTTCGAATCCTCAAGGTATTCTACGGCTTTTGCGCCTCTGCAGATTCTTTGCACACAAAGTGCTACCTCTTCTGATCTTTCCAAAAAGGGTGTCTCTATTGGGAGATTTATCCAGGGTATCACCTGAGACGGATAAGGGAAAATATTTCCCAAGGAATGGATTGAATTATGAATTGATTTACTATGCATATATACATATAATCTATTTATAAACATAAGCCATACGTGGCCCTTCCGTTATAAGCATGCAACCACCATTTCCGAATCAAAACACTACACAGGTAGTCTTATAGTCTTAGAAGAGTGTTGACCCTTTCAGTTGTCGACCTCTAAGCTATAAGGAAACTCTCTATATATGAGGCCACTAAAAATGATAAGAAGCGAGATGATTGTTGTACTTTGTTAAAACTTGTCATTGTTATGAATTGTTGGTTGTAATAATGACTACTCGATTCAATCTGTTGAAATATGTGACTGTCTTGTGAGATGGATTAAAAAAACTACTCGGGGGGCCCACCAGTAGTGTGTGTGTTTGATTGTATATTCATATTTATATATTTTTTCTCTTTTGTGGGCTAATCACTTAAACTATGTTTCAGTTATATATATATCTTTCTTTGATCACTTAAATTTGTTGCAAATATATATACCCTCATTTTATTACTTAGGTTGTGTTTCAAGTATGTATATCCCTTTTGTAGTTTCATTATTCAATTTGTTCATATTAATTAAAAGGTTGTCCGTAATGCATTTAGACTGTTATTGTGAATATCATAGAATCACCTAAGCTAACCCTACAAGACTGTGTAAACCATCCTATCTCTATTGAAACATTTCAAGTTCAAGTTTGACATCATAATTTCCAACTCTAAGTTCCTTTTGAGTAATTATTGTATAGATATAAATTATTTTAGAGAGCATGTTTTCTAGTGTATTGACATTTCTTCAATGGTGAAGTTTTTAGTGAATTGTTTTGTTTCTACTTTGCATCTATGTGTAGAAGCAATATTGATTTTATTCCATTTGAATTATCCATTATACTTAGGTGTCATCGTGACATTATTCACCAATGCAGACAATAAAAGATAATAAGAACCTCAATTTGAATTAGGTAGACATAAATAGATTAGGAGAGTATTTTTTGTCATAGATTAATGTCTAATATAGATAATTTTTTTATTTTCTTTAATGTAGAATTAATTTTGATTTCACAACTCAATCTTAAAAATCTATTCTAAAACATAGCTAATTGCTTTTGAGAAAAGATAGTTTATTTTAGTTCCATAGTCATAGATTGCTTATAATTTTGAATCATTATAATAGCTCCATATTTTTACTTTTTAATTTTGGAATAAATTCACATTTTACTTTTCAAACAAATCTTAGTCTACTTGTAGTATTTGTATCATATTTTGAAAATAGAATTGCAAATTGAAGCATAGTGTCGATCCTTAGGATATATTACTCTTTTGCTTGTTCAATTCACTTTCCAGACCTCATTCTGGTACTAGAATTTAGTCATAGAACATAGTGGTAAGAATACATAAACAATTAGCTCATGTTCTATCTTGACTCATATTGTATTACAACTCGAAATTTACTTACTGCGGTCGATAATTTAATAAAGGGAAATTAGGTTTATAATTTACGTATCATAATTTATATGACTTATTGTATAATCATATAAGTTATTTAAGAGACATGATATATTTAACTAATTAAAATGAAATAAAACATATTAAATTAATAATTGTAAGCAAAACAATAAGCATTTTTGGAAGCAAAAAAGGAAGAAGCAATGGAATTCAAATTGGAAGAAAAACTGGAAGCAAAATGGGAAACCAAACTAGAAGAAAAATGGGAGGCAAAACTAGATGTAAAACTGGAATCCAAACTAGAAGAAATATTGGAAGCCATATCAGAAGAAAAACTGGAAGCCAAAATGGAAGCCAAATTGGAAGGCATATTAGAAGAAAACCTGGAAGCAACACCTGGTGCTATTCCTAGCACCAAACTGGAATAAAAATTTGAATCCATATCAAAATCAAAACTTGATGTAAAATGGGTAGCCAAACAAGACTCAAAAATGGAAGAAAAATTGGAAGGCATACCAAAAGAAAAACTAGAAGCAACACTTGGCACTAAAACTGACCCTAATTATGGTACTATTCCTGGCGCTAAACTCGGTGTTAATTCTAGTGCTCTTCCTGGTGATAAACTTGGCGCTATTCCTGGTTCTAATCTTGGCGTTATTCCTAGAATTATTTTTTCGATGTTGTTCTTGGTGCTAAATCTCGCACTTATTCTGCCGCTAAATATGGCACGATTATAAAAAATCCATATTGTGCCCAGTTTTGTGCCAGAAAAGGTGTCCGATTCATGGAGTAAAATACACTAAATTTCGGCACTATTTTAGGTGTTAATTTCCTGTTCTGTTGTAGTGAAATAGTAAATTATCTACTTCTAGTTGCAACTAATTTATTTTGAATTATTTTCTTATTGCAACAAATTAACCCATGATTAAATCCTAGTTTCACTCACTTGACTAGTCAACTTCTTCTAGCAGCATCTAGAATAATTTTGACTTCTTTGACCTTCTAGATAACTCATCAGGGTTCTCCAACTTCACAAGGCTATAACTCTCTAACAATGAGGAGTTATGTGATGTACCACATATCACCGGAAATGATATGACATGTACTTTCCATCTAGAATATTCTTACCTACAAATATATTAATCTTCATACCATTATACATCAATCAAATTGAAGTCCCTTAACCATACTCTTTAGGGATACCAGAATTTTCTGCCAAACTTGCTTCAGGGGTTGACACCAATGAAAACCAACCCAATTAATCAATATTTCCAATACTCTTTTCAAACTTCAAGATTCTATTCAACTTAATAGTTGTTTTATCTAGTTCCATTCTTAAGGAAACAATTTCATATTCTATCTCTTCATAGTTTTCTTTGTTTTTGTTCCTCTAGATTCTTACCACCTCTTCTATCATTTTTTCATATTCTAGTTGAATATTTAGGTTGATAATAGTTTTCTCTATTTATTCAAGGATTTGTGACACTTTGTATTTTTAATCACGATCCTCTTGTTCATATTTTTGCAGCTTCACCTTTTGTTTCAAATTATTTTTCCAAAGATTCTTTGTTTCTCTTAAGGAACACACAAGTTCTTGTTCAAGATTCACTTTCCCATCTTCTTTTAAATTTTATTCTTCTTATGAATCCATCATTTATTTATCTTTTCCTTCATCAATATTTTATTCTATGGCTATGAAAATATTTTCATCTCTTTCACTATTGGATATACTTTCATTGCTCTAATTTCCTCTTTGGATTAAAGACTTTTCTTTTTCTCATGGAAGATTTTCTTCTTTTCATGTGTACCCTTTTGATGAGGTTTTCTTTCTTTCTTAATGTTATAATATTATTCATCATCACTAATTTATTTTTTTGCATATGGACACTTAGCATCAAAATGTCCTATTTTTCCACAATTAAAGCATTTAAGTGGAAACTTACCTTTGTATTTTTCATATCTTTTTTTGAGTTTTCTCACAAAAGTTTCTTCCTCTGCATCTAATTCATTGTCGTAGATGTCACTTGATTCACACTCTCTCTTCTTTGTCTTCATTAATCCTTTGAATCCTTCTTCTTTATTTGATGGATTTTCTTTCTATGTCCTCATTTCATATTCCATGAGGTTCCCATGGAATTCAACCATTTGTAATTAATCAAGATCCTTAATTTTTTCAATGATGGAAAATTAGGAATATAATGTTAAGGGGAGTGACCTTAACATATTTTGTACAATCATTAGTTATTCAACCTTTTCACCAAGTCTTGTGATGGTGTTGACAAATTCATCCACACAGAGAAGGTAGGCTTCAAGTTTTTCTCCGTCTTTCATTTTCAGGCTCTCAAACTATCTTCTATGATTTTGGAGATTTTCCTTCTTCACCTTGTCATCTCCTTTATAGATATTTTGAATCTTGTCCCAAATTTGTTTTGTTGATTCAAAATACATCACCTTGACAAACTCAAATTTTGATAGACCACACAAGATGGCATTCATGGATTTTTCATTATTTTCACTAACATTATTTCCATCTTGATCCATTGGTAGAGATATTGCATCCTTATAACCAGTCACATAAGATTGAAAAATATCAAAACCAAGAGCCATTAAATAGGTTCACATCCTTATGCTCTAGAAGGGATAGTTTGTTCCATCAAACAATGGAGACTTGTTTGTGGAGAAACCTTCTTGACCAGCCATGTGTGCTCCTGAAATATACCTTCCAATGATTATAATTTTTCCGAAGGAACCCAATCTGAAACCAATTTTTGAGTACACACTTATACTAAGAGGGGGAGTGAAACAGTATAAGAAATCATTTTTCCTTTTCAAACATTCATCAACTATAAGAAAAAAATCACATATGATATATATTAACTGTAGAACATGGAACTTGAGATTTACATGGAATCCCTATCGGGAGAAAACCACATAAATTTTCTTTATAATTCTTCATAGGAACCAACCTATGGTTACAAATATTTGTATCCACCAACCTACAAGAGATGCCAATCCCCACTAGTAAAAATCTTGGTAGGCACCAACCTACTCTTATATATATTCATGTACACCAATACCCATCACTAAACACCAAATTAGAAAGAGAAATCAATCTCTTTGTTTTAGTGGCACCAACCTACTCTTATAGATATTCATAAACACCAATCTACTAGAGACAACAATCCACACCTCTAAGCACCAACTTATAAAGATACACCATTATCTTTTTGTGAGCTACACCAACCTTCACTGAGTATGATTGCTACATTTTCCTTAAATAGGTCCGATCATTTCTTCTTCCTTCATCATGTATACTCACTACCTTTTCGTTCACCAGGTATGCTCACTACTTCTTCCTTTACTAGGTCTGACCAAAATTTGAACTTCCAAATAGTATCTTTCCCAAAGTTTGTTGTTTTGGGCATCTTCCCAAGAAAAAACTTGTACAACATGCCACATATCCAATTACAAATATGATTTAGAAATTTTTACTTGAGTTAGTTTTATATGTGTCCTCTATTCTCTGAAAGTTTCACAGTCTAAAGAGTCCCAGAAATGCAGTTATAGTGAAAATTTCAAGATAACTTATTTGAAACTAATCTCGGGACCATTCAAAAAACATAAAATCCACATAGAACATATCCAAAAGTATGACAAATAAAATATGAATTTTTTACCCGAGGTACTTCTATATGTCTCCTCAGTTTTGTAAAAAATTCACAGACTCAAGAGTCCTAGAAAAGAAGTTATAGTGGAAATTCCAAACTGAATTGTTTGAAATTGATCTCAAGACAATTTAGAAACTATAGTGTTCACATATTATATATAATAAAGTAAATAAAACCAACATATAAAAATTTTAATTGGGGTACTTATTTATGTATCCTATACCCTATAAAAAATTCATAGTCTAAAGAGTACCAAAAAATACGTTATAGTGAAAATTCCAAACTGACCTATTTGAAACAGATTTTAGGAGAATTCAGGAACCCTGAATTCCATAGGGCATGTTAGCACTTGGTAAATTGTTGGGCTGAAGAAAATGATCTACCAAGTTAACCTACAAACCAACTTTAAGACTGGAAACTATCCTTCCCAATCTAGAGAGGGCTCTCTCTGAGACCTAGTCTCTGATGGATAATAACTTTGGATTGCCGACTAGATTTAGATGCTTGAGAAAGTTTTTTCTAGTTTCATTGGAAAGGAGGTATAGTAATTTTTTGGCTATGGAGTTAACCCCCTGAAAACAAGAGAAATCAATGACTGGTAGGGGAATATTTGAGAGGAAAAAGGATAAATAGGTAACGGTCTTTCAGTTTCAATATTGTTGTGTATGTTGAAAGAAAGGAGAAACATAAAGCAAATCATAGCACCATTAGAGATGAATTTTGACCTAACTTAGAAGAAAAAACAAAGTTTAAATGGTTGTGTCTAAAGCACCACAAGATGAATTTTAAACCCTTTAAATATTTGCAATTTAAACGAATGAAACCAACATGAATTTGCAGGAAACAAGAAGTATATACGAAGATAGGATCACAATACATCAAACCAACACCACTAAAATATTTTCATTGAAAGATTCAGGACCTCTGCATTTATATTTCCATTAGATTCATAAAGTTACATTCAAGAGTGCCCTGCCTACACTTTTTTCCAACCTGGCTTACATAAACAAAATCCAATATATAGAAAACTAAACCCTCCTAGGTTGCTAGGTTTGAACTACTTCCCCCTAGAACCCTATATTTGGCTACTCTCCCCCAGGACAACCTCTTCAAAAAAAAATACTAAAAATAGAAACCCATCTGTGCCCAATCACAACATAACTGACATATTCATTTAAATCATTTTTTCATGAGTAAGATTCGACCATATGGTTGTGATAAATCATCGTTTTCTTCTAAGGGGTTCTCGAGTAATCATGCGTACTATTGGAAACTCTGTCACCTTTGTATAGCAGAATCTCGTTGCTTCTGCACGATTACTGGCTATAACGTGCGCATGGCAAGTTTGTGTAGTGGATTTCCATTTTTGGTTGCTCGCGCAACCCCAAGTGGCAGCAATGGTTGGGGACCATGCATCTCCTTCAAAACTTTCATTTGTTTCATTAATACCTTCCCTTCTCATGAGGTAAAATTGCAACATTTGTGCAACTAATATTCATTGCGCAAGTGTTATGTCTGAATTTTGTTTAATGTAAGAAAGCAGGCTATGTACGGAGAAAGATTCCATGCCATGACCCAAAAAGAAAAAAATGGAGCTCCCTTACTCCTACTTTCGCAATTCCAATTAAGGGATTTATCTCGTCCTTATCTTCTACCTCCAACTTCGCCTGTAACATTAAATCTCTGACTGTTTTTCTTAAAGACAAGTTTTGTTTGTTCAAAATCTTCACCTGTCTCAACAAAACTGCATTTGTTTTCAGTTTTGATGGAGCACCAGAGAGAGTTGCACATGCATTATCAATAGTTGGTCTTCACTCTTTGAAATGTTCCATGATTTTTTCCTTTGATGTCCTCTTTTCCTCCCTAAGCTCAATGATTACATCTTGGGCCTCTCTATGTTGTTTTTTAAGCCAATTTACATTCTTTTCTCTTGTTGTGGGAAGTTTCCATGATGTTGGTATATATTAATTCCACACACGTAGTAATGAATTTTAATACCCTCTTTGCACGAAAAATAAGAGTGATGAAATTTGCAGAAACTACAAGAAAAGGTAGCAAAATGAATCTTTATGCGGAAACAAAATCAGTAATAGAGAATTATGGTGTGACAGTAAAGCGTGACAGAGGAATTCGATGCAATGGGAAAAATCATCACGGAAGTAAAGTGCGACAGAAAAATTCGGCGCAGTGGGGAAACTCGACGCGGTAGCAAGCAACAATGGGATACTTCGTGCGGTAGGGAAATTGTGAAAAAATATTTTTGTGCAGTGGAAAACTCGACGCAACATTACAAAATTTAGAAGGAAGAGGGTTGATTGTGAGAACAAATAACTTATGAAAAAAACTAGTTTGTAGCGAGCTCCAAAATACTTTAAGCAATGGCTGAAAAAAATGGAGGAGACACAACAAAAATAAAAACAACAAACTTACATAACGACTGGAAGCAAATAAATTTTACGCAACGAAGGGCTTCATAGCTTGCTGAAAAAACTATGGATGATGCAAAAAATCTGAAAGTGAAGGAGAGGCATGAAGGGTGACCAATATTTTTTCTTGAATGTATACAGAATGAAATCATGGAAAAGGATAGTAAATCCATGGCAATGAGGAGTTCGAAAGTAGGTTGAATATTTGTGCTGGAAACTCATGGAATGAGTACACTTTTGAAGTGTGCAAAGTACAATTGATAGAAGTGCCACGATTGTTTACTTTCTTGACTTCATGATTAGGGAATGATGCTCATAATATCTTTCGTCATGACCTTTATCCCAACCACTTGACTCGATTTTGGTACATAATTTCCACTTTTTCGACATGACTAGAGACTTACGGAAGTGGACCTTTATGATTTAAATGTGTCAAACCTTACACCCCTTTAACCAACTTATGGCTAGACCCATTACTCGATAATTTCAAACCACTCTTTATTTTTTCATTGACCTTATAAACTTTGACGCACTAACTATGACTCATCTAGGACTAGCTCTAACTGCAAAAATCACAGTGCTATCAACTGGCTCCAATGGGGATGGTATCCTCCCAGTGATGTATGAAAGAACAGTAGACCAAGTGCCTGAACATTGGGCTTTATTTGACTCAAAGACTCTAAAATGACAAAACAAAATCATTTTAGGACCCTCTTGACAAAGCTATGACTAAATTCAGCATAAACTTAGGGCCTTCACTTCAAGATTCAATTTTCTGTTGATTACTGATTTGAAATGTTTTATCTAAAAATAAAAATGGTATTTACAATTACATGAAGAGACTGATTTTTTTTTCTAAAAAAGATAATGTTTGAGAAACCTTCCATTCATAGGTCCCCCACCAAGAAGATATCCATTAAGTGCTTGCATCAAATAGGCATTGTCCCCATGGTATGAAAAAATCTTGAATGGTCCCAACCAAAGATGATCAAACTTCCCATGCCTTCCTCTATCTTCATTTCGTGCATCCCACTTTAGTACCAAATAATTCACCTTGAAATCATCTTCTTTGGTGTGTCTATCGAAAATTATTTTTATTTTATCTTGGTGCAACTGTGATTTATTGAAGACTTGTTCTCTCATTTGATGTGCATGGACCAATTGGTTTATTCTCCTTAGAGCATCGTTTGGTTCAACTTCTTTCTCTTGCTGCAGTCTCCTCACTAGAATTCCTAATGAGGTAGGAAAAACTGCCTCTGTACCATATACAATATGAAAAGGTGATGCGGAAATAGACCTTTTAGTGGTGATCCTGTCATCCCATAACGCATAGATGATATTTTTGTGCCAAGATTTATTTTTTTCCTGCAGAAAGTTCTTAATAATGTTGGTCAATCTTTTGTTAGACGATTCATCCAACCCATTACCCTATGGGTAATAAGATGTGGAATTGCCCAGATTTATGTTATATTCACTGCATAATTTCTCCATTTTCTTAGATTTGAATGTCGTTGCATTGTCAGTAATGATCTTGACTAGACATCCAAATATAGACAAAATATTACTCTCTAAAAATTGAATGATGATAGTATCAGTAGCTTTCCTTATGGGGATCGCTTTAATCCATTTGGTGAAGTAGTCTATGGCTGTTAGTATCCACCTATCTTGAGTTGAGGATGGAAGATGGATTTCTCCTATAAAATCAAGGCCCCATTGCATGAATGGTTCTTCAATAGAGATATTCTTTAAAGGTAGGGGATGCAACTATCTTTTTCAATCAAAGATCTAGAATTCATGGCAACTAGAAACTTCCTTGTATACATCAGAAAAAATACTAGGCCAATAGAACCCTACCCTCGATATTTTGTGTGTATTGGTATTCCAATAATGATGTCCCCCAGATTCACCTTTTTGAAAATATTTAATAGCCTTTTTCATTTCTTCCTCCAACAAACAATTTAGTAAGATCCCACCTGGACCTTTCCAATACAGAGAATTATCCAGAATGCAAAACTTTGCTTCTTTCAACTTAAAAAATATGGATTTGGTTTTGATCAATTACAGAGGACCTTGTAAGTTTCTTAATATGTAAATAACATTATCATACCAAGGAGAATCAAGGAACTTCTGGGATATCTATGGGACTGCTTCTTCTTCTTAATTTTCTGACAAATCAACAATGAAATTGATTCCCAAAACATCACAATTTGATTGCGCCATTAATGTTTCAATCCCTTGAACCTTAATCAACTTTGTAGGCTTGATTTAGATGTCATACTCCAAAATTAATTCTATCCATTTTCCCCTTATCCCTTCAGGATCAGGCTGAGTCAAAATATATTTTACATAATTGATAGGCACATAAGCAATGACATGAGAATGTAAAATATAATTTCTGAATTCTTTAAGGGAATTCACCAAGGAATATGCTTGTTTTCCATGATTTCATACCTTAGTGGGGAGTCTCTCAATTTCATTCTACAATAATATATAGGTATTTAAAAGTTCTGATCATTTTTTTGCAACAAAACACCAGCAATGGTCTGTTCTGAGGCAAAGGAAAACAAGATAAAATCTTTTGCCAAATTTAGGCTGGCTAACATTAGAGCTTTGGTCAGTGCCACTTTGATATATTCAAAATAATTCCTAGCTTCATGAGTCCATTTTATTTCATTTCCTTTCCTGAGCATATTTTTGATATGCTTTATGATCTTAGCCAAGTTGGGAATGAACCTCCTCAAAAAATTTACTTTTCCTAGGAAATATTGTACCTCTTGTCAATCTTTAGAATCGCTTCCACTTTGCTAGGGTATATTTTTATTCCTTCTTTTGAAATGATGTGTCCAAGCAATTTTCCTTCTTTCATTCCAAAGTTTTATTTTTTTGGAATTAACAAGATGCCAAACTTTCTACACTTCTGGAAAACATTTCTTAGATGTTCGAGATGTTGATCATCAGAATCTGAAAATAAAGTGATATCATCCAATTAAATTACAATAAACTTATCCTTTTCATCAACAAAGGCTATGTCCATGGCCCTTTGGAAATTCACTCCAGCATTCATAAGCCCAAAAGCCATTTTTTCATACATGAAAGTGCCCCAAGGTGTTGTAAAAGTTGTCTTCTCTTGGTCATCTAGATGCACCATAATTTGGTTGTATCCAGAAAAACCATCAAGCATTGATATCTTCTGAGATCCCACCACCTTCTACAAGATTTAATCCATCTTAGGAAGTGGATAATTGTCTTTGAGAGACAACTTGTTTAGATTCTTAAAATCTACACATAATCTTATCTCACCACTTTTCTTCCTGACAAGAACTAGGTTAGCCACCCACTTGGAAAATCTTAAGGAAACAATAATCTTGGCATCAAAAAATTTCCTTACCTCCTTTTCAATCAATGGAAAAAGAAAAAGGTTGATTCTTCTTAAATTTTTCTTGAAAGGTTTATGATCATCCTTGATGGAAATTACATGTTGGATTACCTTAGTATCATAGACCTTTAAATCTTCATAACTCCATGCAATGACATCAGGGAAGTCCTTCATAACACTGATATACCTATGTTTGATTTCTAGATGGATCATTTTTTATAGTTTGAATATATTTGGATATTCATGAGTCCCAATGATGAAATCTTCTATATCCTCATCGTTTGTAGTGATTTTAGGATTTTCGGCTACATCATTGTTGACAAAAAACTTTTCCAATGGCACCAAGCCTTTGGGAATAAATTTATTTTTCATCTGCACCATATCTCTTCCAACAATATAATTTTGAAAAAGGTCGTTATTGTTGAACACATTTGCGTCTTCATTCACATCACAACAACACTCATCTTCAATATTTAAATTAGCAAATTCATCACTCATCCAAAGGAATATTTCTACCTATTTGTTGTCTTCAAATACTTTCCAATATTTAATGTTATTAGGTACTATTGGCCTATGTTTGAATTCAATTTCATACTTTTTATCAGGAAAAATTGGACTTTTGAAAACTGATGCTGAACTAGCCAAAGCATCTGCAATTTGATTTCCCCCCCTAGGAATCACTGACAAATTGTATTATGGAAACTCTTCAAGAAGATCAAGCACTAAATTCCTACATTCTCTCAATATAGGATGCTTGGACTAATATATACCCTTTACCTAGTTAATGACAAGATCAAAATCCCCATGTATAGCTATCCTTCTAGCAACCAATTATTTTAAAGTATTCAATCCCAAAATAAGTGCCTCATATCCAGCCATATTATTTGTACAATCAAAAGTGAGGTTGTAAGAACATATTTTTGTACCCATCTTGGGAGGTTTAATCCACACAACAAATCCAACTCCTTCCCTGTTAGAATCTCCATCAAAACTCATATTCCACATTTCATCCTCTGCATTGTTTTGTCGATTTATAATTTCCTCTATTTGATGCTCAGTTTTGTCTTTGATAGCCATGACAATTGTTGGATCCCCCTCTTCAAAACTCAAGTTATTATAGAAAATAGAGGAACCAACTTCAGTATCAGCAGAGTAAATAGGATGATTATTCGGTTGCATTTTTATACTCATCATGTACTTGAGAAACACTTCTTTGTACAACCTCCTTTCTTGGCCAATAACAGGGATAGTAGCATATGACATGTCCATTTACAAAGTTCCTTTCAACTTTTCAACCTGAGATCTAGATAACAACATGCCAAACTTCGGAGGGATGTCGTCAACCACCACATCCATGATCAGATTTTTCGATGGTATTTGAGACAATGATACAACCAGATCTTTGATTACACCTAAACATTTCACCTTCCTTGAGTCAAAAGAGAAAATATCCTTATAAGGTATTTTAATGTCCAGGCCCAACTCATCCATGACTACCTTGTGCATCAAATTATGTGATGCTCCTAAATCTAACATGAGATTATGTAAGGTCATGTCATGAATTTTAAGGCTAACATAGAAAGGAGGAACGTCATTAACATCACCACTCTCTTCCACATGCGGACAAAACAAGATAGCAGGGTGATCATCTTGTATGTTCAAGGTGTCAGGGGATTCTTCCATTTTTAGCATTTTAATGATCTGATTTCCATATTCTCCATTCTTGATCAGCTCATTAAACATAACATAAATTTTTATTTTAGCCATTTCACTTTCAAAATTAAAAGGAGACAGATCTTGTTCTACCTCTTTGATGATTGTTTCCTTTCTTGCGTCAGGTATTTTATTTGGGGGTTCTTATTTTGATTTTATTTTCTCCATTATATACTTCACTAAATTATCTTTCTTCGGTTGGCTTGAAAAAGGTGTATTTATTTGAAGTTCCCTTATAGGATTCGCCTTTGGAATATTTGCAGGTGCCTTTCTACTTGTGAAGATGCATAATATCACTACGGTATCCTTTCCTAAACTATTATGTTTTCGATGCAAACATATCATCATTTTCCTGCATACACTTAACATTTGCATCCATAAATTGTGTTGGACAACTGAGGGGGGGGGGTTGAATCAGTTGTTACCGTGCTTAAACAATTATGGTTCTTTGAAAATATTTACAAGGAACTCAATGATGATCACAATATTGTAGAGAAATAAACAAAGGCACATTTAGCATCAGTCACATATATGGGAAAGACAGAGATAGATAATTCCTGAGGAAACCCATACAGGGTAAAAACCTCCTTTTCTTTATATGATAAGTATTATCTACATTCTTTACATTATCATACATATGAGCACCAACTCATTGTGAGGCTACAACCTCTTTTTTTGCAATCTGCAACTTGCTGAGAGCACCGTCTCTCTATTTTCTCTAGCACCCACTAGAAGGAAGCACCAACTATAAGGAAGCACTAACTCCCTGGTTTCTCTAGCACCAACTAGAAGGAAGCACCAACTCCCTAGTTTATCTAGCACCAACTATAAGAAAGCACCAACTCCCTGTGTTCAAGCACCCACTTGAACCTTTGAGGACACCAGTCCTCCCTAGCACCTCCCAACCACCCTGAATAATAAATTCTTTTGTTACTGAAAATTATTACAGTGATATAACATTATTCAATGGCTTACCAGCCCGATTGTTGTTCTGTTACGCTGCTCTGCCCTGTCTGCATCAGTGTCTTTTGCACGCCACCTTGCACTTTCTATTCTTCATCCTTTTATACCCTCTGCACCATATCTCTTTGATGCAACCTTCCTCTACCATGCATCTCTACTATTGCGCTCTGCCTCCTTGCTCACACTTGAATCTTCCCCCTCAACAACTCCACACATCTCTTCTTTCTTCATCATTCTTATAGTATCTGTGCTCCTTGTGCATGAAATATTTGCAATGCCTCAGCATGCACACTCCGCACCAAATTCCTCCGCAACTTGAGTGCTCTATCAGATCATCATCGTGACTCTTCAGTTTCTCTAGTCATTTTCCACCATGCGTACAACATCACTGGGTGTTCTGTTGAGATTTTTCAACCTCTCTGGCAGTTGAGACTCCTCGTTTTCTTTGGCACAGTCGAGCTTATGCCTTCCTAAGTTTGGGGTGAAAATGCACCTTTTGGATATGCAGTGAGCAAATCTGGACAGCCAGAATTTGTGTTCCCAGATCTATGGTCGGGATTGGATTCGAGAGCCCCCCTGCCATTCTACCTTTAAGTAGAGGGGGGGGGGGGCTCCGGAATTGGGAAAGAATCTCTTGAGCGGCTAGGATTAGAGTGCCCAGATCAACGATGCTCAAGCGATTCCAGACCCCCTTTTCCATCCTGCCTTTAATCAAGGGGGGGGGGTCCGGAATGGTGGGGTATTGACGAAGGGCCCCATTCCTGTCGTGTCACCTTTTGTATCATTCTCCTCCCCACCTGCCATATATTCTCCACCTGACCATGCGAAAAGGCTCGCTCCCTTTAGCCCCTCCTTGTCCTCCGACATCTGTCCATATCTCGATTTCCAAAACTCTGAAGTGGTGTAAATCTACTGACGTCACACATGGATTGACACGTGTTGAATACTACCACATGTCACTCTGATTCATGACTTACATGTGCCTGAAATGTTGAATCAGTATGACACTTGTCATTACCTGGTTGTGCCACATGTTCCTAGCTGACGTGATTCAGATCGATGGTCCAGATCACATCTTGATCTGACGGCTGCGATTAAATTGCAATATCACATATCGCGATTTCGGGATTCCTGTGGTTATTATTATTTGACATATTCAACTCTTGATCCATGAAACTCCTAAATGGATTGAGATCAACGGTCCAGATTAGACCTTGATTCAATGGCTGCGATTAAATCGCAATTTCGCAATTCTTGTTACATTGTTTCTTTTTCCTCTCCATGTCACCATTCGCAAAACTCCAATATGGAGTTGGATCAACAGTCCAGATATGATCTTGATTCAACAACTGTGATTAAGTCGCGATTTTTCATATCGCGAAATCAAGATTTCTGCGGATGATATTACTTGACATCTCCAAATCTCGATCCCCAAAACTCCGACATGGACTGGAATCAACAGCCCAGATTCAACCTTAATCTGACGGCTGAGATTAAATCGTGATTTTAGATATCGCGATTTTGAGAGGTTAGGGAACATCATTCCTTTGACTCTCTATTCAGTGAACTGACGATCTATCCCTATGTGTCCTTCTTGAATATGGACGGTTCTTCTTCTTTCAGGATTTTATGAGCCCTCTACTCCTTTCACTTTAAAGAACATGCAGGTTCTCCTCGATCCAATGGTGGTCGGACCCTGCACTCGAATCTAACGCCTGAGATCTATCCTCCATATCTACGCGCTCCTCTTGTCTACATTTAGATCTGAAGATCATCAGGAATTCAGGATGGGATCCAACGATCACAGATGCTTCTCCTCGAAACTTACACATCCTTCTTACTTGGAAGAATTTCTAAGTGTCAAAGGCCTCGACCTTTGATCCGCCTGTGATCCTAAGTACGCTATCCCCCTTGAGCTTTAGCCATGAGTTAACCTCATCCCTGGTGCACACCTATGCACTGCATTTGACTCTACGCTAATTCATCCTAAGCTTACGTTGTTCCTTTTTTCCATCGATGCACACTCTGATCCTGCCATCAATGACAAGCGCATAATTCTTGTAAAGCATGCCAACCATCCTCTGCAACGTCTTCCCAGAATGCTTCTGATGCCTATCTATTACATTCTTCCTATACTCATGCCATATTCATTGTTGTACTTTCCATCAATGACAAGCATATGCTACCTGTTAAACATTTTCCAACAATATCCCCCTTTGGCATTGATGGCAACTAAGGCAACCGAATTTTGTTCTCCCCCTTTGACATCAATGTCAAAGAAGAGACATGCTCCCCCTGAGCTATTGCAGTATTTTTAGGAGGCATTAGATATTCAACCAATAAAAAACTCCCCCTAACAAGATGGACTCTTTTTAGGTGTGAAACGAAATGACACCCAACTTCTGTCTGAAATATTCTAACGGTGTCTTGGCTAGGGGCTTAGTAAAGATGTCTGCAATTTGTTCTGTAGTGGGAATGTAATGGACCTGAACAATATGATTGGTGACCTTCTCTCTCAGAAAATGATATATTATGGGAATATGTCTTGTCTTGGAGTGGAAGACAGTATTTTTAGACACACTGATGGCACTAGTGTTATCACAATGAATTGGGATCAGTGCAGTGTATTTTACCTGTAAGTCTGCAAGTGTCTTAATCATCCATAATACCTGTGTGCAACAAGTAGCAGCAACAATGTACTATGCTTCTATGGTTGATAAAGAAATGTAACCTTTCTTTTTACTGAGCCAGGCTACTAAGGAGTTACCCAAGAAGAATGCTCCTCCACTGGTGCTTTTTCTCTCATCAACACAGTTTTCCCAATCTGCATCTGAATAAGCAGTCAACTGAAGACTTTGATTTCTGGGATACCACAGACCATAAGTCATTGTTTCTTTTATGTATCTGAATATCCTTTTGATATCTTGCAAATGACTTTGTTTAGGTACAGCCTGATATCTTCCTACCATTCCTACAAAATGCATTATGTCTGGGCGAGATGTTGTGATGTACAACAGGCTTCCTATCATTGATCGATATGAGCTTTGATCAACATCAGGTGA
>JZKD02S1674554.1:190667-211246 GCA_000966675.3 Picea glauca
GACACCAGTCCTCCCTAGCACCTCCCAACCACCCTGAATAATAAATTCTTTTGTTATTGAAACTTATTACAGCGATATAACATTATTCAATGGCTTACCAGCCCGATTGTTGTTCAGTTACACTGCTCTCCCCTGTCTGCATCAATGTCTTCTGCACACCACCTTGCACTTTCTATTCTTCAGCCTTTTATACCCTCTGCACCATCTCTCTTTGATGAAACCTTCCTCTACCATGCATATCTACTACTGCGCTCTACCTCCTTGCTCACACCTGAATCTTTCCCCTCGACAATGCGTCCCATCTCTTATTTATTCATCATTCTTATAGTATCTGTGCTCCTTGTGCATGCAATATTTGTAATGCCTCAGCATGCACACTCCACGCCAAATTCCTCCGCAACTTTAGTGCTCTGTTTGATCATCATCGTGACTCTTCAGCTTCTCTGGTCATTTTCCACCATGCATCCAACATCACTGGGTGTTCTACCGAGATTTCTCAACCTCTCTGGCAGTTGAGACTCCTCATCTTCTTTGGCACAATCGAGCTTATGCCTTCCTAAGTTTTGGATGCAAATGCACCTTTTGGATATGTAGCGAGCAAATCTGAACAGTCAGAATCTTTGTTCCCAGATCTACGATCGGGATTGGATTCCGGAGCCCCCTTTCCATTCTACCTTTAAGCGGAGGGGAGGGGTCCAGAATTGGGCGCGCATATCTCAAGTGGCCAGGATTAGACTACCCAGATCAACGACACTCAAGCGATTCTGGACCCCCTTTGCCATCCTGTCGTTAATCAAAGGGGGTGGGTCCGGAATGGTGGGGTATTGACGAAGGGCCCCATTCTTGTCGTGTCACCTTTTGTATCGTTCTCCTCGCCACCTGGAGTTTGTCCTCCACCTGATCGTGCGACAAGGATTGTTCCCTTTAGCCCCTCCTTGCCCTCCGACATCTGTCCATCTCCCGATTTCTGAAACTCCAAAGTGGTGTAAATCTGCTAATGTCACACGTGGATTGACACGTGTTGAATACTTCCACGTGTCACTCTGATTCGTGAATTACATGTGCCTGAAATGTTGAATCAGTCTGACACTTGTCATTACCTAGTTGTGACACATGTTCCTAGATGACATCAGTCAGATCGACGATCCAGATCACATCTTGATCTGACGGCTACGATTAAATCGCAATATCGCATATCGCGATTTTGGGATTCCTGTGGTTATTATTCTTTGACATCTTCAACTCTCGATCCACGAAACTATGAAATGGACTGAGATGAACAGTCCATATCAGACCTTGATTCAATGGCTGCGATTAAATCGAAATTTTGCAATTCTTGTTGCATTGTTTCTTTTTCCTCTCCATGTCGCGATTCACGAAACTCCGATATGGATTTGGATCAATGGTCCAGATATGATCTTGATTCAATGGATGCGATTAAGTCATGATTTTTCATATCGCGAAATTGGGATTTCTGTGGATGATATTACTTGACATCTCCAAATCTCAATCCCCAAAACTCTGACATGGACTGGAATCAACAGTCCATATTCAACCTTAATCTCATGGCTGAGATTAAATCACAATTTCAGATATTGCGATTTCGAGAGGTTAGGGAACATCATTCCTTTGACTCTCCAGTCAGTGAACTGACGATCTATCCCCACGTGTCCTTCTTGAAGATGGACGGTCCTCCTTCTTTCAAGATTTTGTGAACCCTCTACTCCTTGCACTTTAAAGAACATACAGGTTCTCCTCGATCCAACGGTGTTCAGACCCTGCACTCAGATCTAACACCTGAGATCTATCCTCCATATCTGCGCGCTCCTCTTGTCTACATTGAGATCTGACGGTCATCGAGAATTCGGGATGGGATCCAACGATCACCGACCCTTCTCCTCCAAGCTTACACATCCTTCTTACTTGGAAGAATGTCTAAGTGTCAAAGGCCTCAACCTTTGATCCACCTGTGATCCTAAGTATGATATCTCCCTTGAGATTTATCCATGAGTTAACCTCATCCCTGGTGCACACCTACGCACTGCATTTGACTCTGCGCTAATTCCTCCTGAGCTTACGTTCTTCCTGTTTTTCCATCGATGCACACTCTGATCCTGCCATCAATGATAAGCGCATAGTGCCTATAAAGCATGCCAACCATCCTCTGTAGCATCTTCCCAAACTTCTTTTGATGCCCATCTATTGCATTCTTCCTATACTCATCCCATCTTCACTATTGTACTTGCCATCAATGACAAGCATATGCTACCTGTTAAACATTTTCCAACAAATTGATCATTTTCTCCTTTGGTTAAGAACACGCTTTTTTATGTATCGTCACAACAATGCATATGGTCATCAATTATTTGATCAAAATATTTGTTTGCATAGTTGTTTTGGAAAGGAGGCTTTATTTTTTGATCACCTTGATCCCTCCGGTCTCTTTTCCTGATTTATGGAACTAGGGCTCTTTTAAAATTTTGATTTCTGGGGTGAAAATCAATTTGATCCCTAATGGCAGGATTATTTTCCACGGATATCATTTCCATGAGTATTTCCATAGTATTCATCATCAAATCAAATTTCTCGTCTGATGATTGAGATGTACTAGAGGGTTGTGCTTCCCCTTGGACCTTCTTCACACTTCTGTCAAGATTATGTTTGATCTTCCCTGATGCCATAAAATTTACCTCTACTTCAATTGCTTCACCCATCATATCATCTAATGTATTGGATCTTATTTCTCTTAACAAAAAGGAAAAGACATTGTCAAAAGAATCAACATATCGAAGTTGGGTAGCTCTGGGAGGAGGAATGACTTCTGTTGGAATCAAATTATAAACTTTCATAAATAGAGTTTCATTTGGTTATCTTTTTATATTATTTTACTGAGTTAGTAACTAAAGAGGATTCCTTTTATCACCCCACTTGGCAAGAAAATGTGTTTCAAAAGATGCAAAATTAGGGATACTCACTATTGGAAGAGCTTTGAGTCATTTTCTGACCTCACCTGAGAGACTTTGTGCAAACAATATCATTTTTGCATCCTCATAATCTACCTCTTCTAGGTTGACAAAGTCATTAAACCAATCAAAGTGTTTTTTAGTCGAAACATTCCTTTCAACATCATATAATTTAACCATCTTATTATAATTCTAAGGTAAATCATGTAATTGGGCAAGCAAGGCGAGAGGAAATAATTTGGTGGCCATGACTCTGGGAGGAGTTTCAAATAGATGAACAGTCTGAGTGGAAATTACAACAGCTTTAAGGGGGGTGGTTGGTATCATAGATTGGAACTTTTTCTCATTGAAGATGATTTCGTTCAAATAAGATTTTGAACTGGATATGAACAAGTTTTGTTCAAATAATAAATCGAATTCAAGGTCATCAATGATTTTTACCCCATATTTAGGTAAAGATATGTTCTTGTCCAGGTAATACATTGATTCTATTATATTTTCCTTTCTTTTGTGTAGAATTGTTTCAAGCTCAGACACAGATGTTGCAGGATCCAGAACAGGGTTTGCTCTAGTGTAAGCTTTCTTAGGAGATAGGATTTCTGATTCAAACTACTTTAAGATATTGATCTTATTCAATGAAGTTTCCAGGGTAAAATAAGTTTCATCCAATATAGGTATTTGATTCACTATTACCCTCATGAATCAAATCTACAACTTTAGTCATTTTTTCCTAGGGAAAGTTTTTAATTCCTTCCCTGGAAGCGACGCCAAAATGTTAGAACTTGGTAAATTGTTGGGATGAAGAAAAAAATCTACCAAGGTAACATACAAACCAACTTTAAGACTGGAAACTAGCATTTCCAATATAGAGAGGGCTCTCTCTGAGAGATACTCTCTAATAGATAATAACTTTGGACTGACGGCTAGATTTAGATGCTTGAGAAAGTTTTTTCTAGTTTCGTTGGCAAGGAGGTATAGTAATTTTTGGGATATGGAGTTAACCCCCTAAAAACAAGAGAAATCAATGACTATTAGGGGAATCTTTGAGAGGACAAAGGATAAATAAGTAATGGTATTTTAGTTTCAATATCGTTTTGTATGGAGAAATAAAGGAGAAACATAAAGAAAATCATAGCACCATTAGAAGTGAATTCTGACCTAACTTAGAAGAAAACACAGAGTTTAAATGGTTGAGTCTAAAGCACCATGAGATGAATTTTAAACCCTTTAAATATTTCCAATTTAAATGAATGAAGGAAACATGAATTTGCAGGAAACAATAAGTACATACCAAGATAGGATCACAATACATAACCACCAACACTAGAATATTTTCATCGAAATCATTAGGACCTTTGCATTTATATTTCCATTAGATTCATAAAGTTACATTCAAGAGTGCCCTGTATACACTTTGTTTCTAACCTATCTTACATCAAAAAGATACAATATATAGAAAAATAAGCCTCTTGGGATGCTAGGTTCGAACTACTTCCCCTTAGAATCCTCGATTCCATTACTCTCCCCATGGACAACCTCTTCAAAAAATTTTACTAAAAATAGAATCCTGACTGTGCCCAATCATATCATAACTGACATATGTGTTTCAATCATTTTTTCATGAGTAATATTCGACCATCTAGTTGTGATAAATCAACATTTTCTTCTAAGGGGTGCTCAAGTAATCATACATACTACTAGAAAATCGGTCACCTTTGTATAGCAGACCCTGGATGCTATTGCACGATTACTGGCTATAGCGTGCATGTCGCGCGTTTGTGTAGAGGATTTCCATTTTTGTTCACTCACACAAATCCAAGTGGCAACAATGGTTAGGGACAATGCATATTCTTCAAAACTTGCATGTGTTTCATTAATACCTTCCCTTCTCATGAGGTAAGCTTACAACATTTACACAACGAATATTCACTACGCAAGTGTTGCGTCTGACTTCTTGTTAACGTAAGAAAGAAGACCATGTATGGAGAACAATTCCATGCCATGACCCTAAAAGAAAAAAATGGATCTCCCTTACTCATACATCCGCAACTCCAATTAGGGCATTTATCTCGTCCTTATCTTCTGCCTCCAATTTCACCTGTAACCTTAGATCGCTAACTGTTTTTCTGAAAAAAAAAGTTATGTTTGTTCAAACTCTTCACTTGTCTCAACAAAACCGCATTTATTTTTCATTTTTTATTGAGCACTAGAGAGAGCTACACATGTATTATCAATAACTGGTCTACACTCTTTGAATTGTTCCATGATTTGTTCCTCTGACATCCTATTTTCCTCCCTAATATCAATGAATACATATTGGGCCTCTCCGAGCTGTTTTTTAAGCCAATTTACATTATTTTCTCTTACTATGGGAAGTTTCCATGATGCTAGTATATATTAATTTCATGCGTGCAATAATGAATTGTAATACCTTATTTGCGTGGAAAATAAGAATGATGAACTTTGCATAAACTGCAAGAAAAGGTAGCAACATGAATATTTGTGCATCAAACAAATTAGTAACAGAGAATTATCGTGTGACAGTAAAGCGCGATAGAGGAATTCAGTGCAGTGGGAAAACTCGGCGTGACAGTAAAGTGCGATGGAAAAATTTGGCTTAGTGGCCAAACTTGACATGGTAAAAAACAACAATGCGAGACTTGGTGCATTAGGAAATTGTGACGAAAAATTTCGACGTAATGGAAAACTCAACGTGTCAATAAGAAATTCAGAAGGAACTCATCCAAAAAGATAGTTTGTAGCGATCTCCAAAAGACTTTAAGCAATGGATGAAAACAATGGAGGAGACGCAACAAAAATCAAAACAACCGACTTACGTAATGACTGGCAAGAAATTACTTTTACACAGTGAAGGGATCTAGAGCTTGTTGAAAAAACTACGGATGATGCACAAAATCCTAAAGTGAAGGAGAGGCATGAAGGGTGACCGATATTTTTTCTTGAACAGATACAGAATGAAATCATGGAAAAGGATAGCAAATCCATGGAGACGAGAAGTTCGAAAGTAGTTTGAATATTTGTGCAGCAAACTCGTGCAGCAGGTACACTTTTGAATTGTGAAAAGTACAAATTATAGAAGTTCCATGATTTTTTACTTTCCTGAATTCATGATTAAGGAATGATACTCATAATATCTTTCTTCATGACCTTTATCCCAACCACTTGACTCAATTTTGGTACATAATTTTCACTTTTTTGACATGACTCAAGACTTAGGGAAGTGGACCTTTACGATTTAAATGTGATGAAACTTACACCCATTTAACCAACTTATGGTCAAACCCATTACTCGATAATTTCAAACCATTGTTTATTTGGTCACTCACTTTATAAAATTTGATGTACTAACTATGACTCATCTAGGACTGACTCTAACTACAAAAGTCACAGTGCTAATCAGGCATATCTTCGAAATTATAATGCAAAAAAATATGAAATTTTTTCCACATGTACCCAAATATCTCTCCTCCATCTATGCAAAATTTCAAGGTTTAAAACATCTAAAAAAATAAGTTATCATGAAAGTGTTAAGATGACATGTTTGAAAAATGATTTCAGAAGCATTCAGGAACCCTAACTTCCATAGGGAATATCTTTGAAGTATACAAAACCAGAATATGAAAGTTTTACCACATGTACACCAAGATTTTTCCTTAGTCTCTTCAAATTTTCAAGTTCTTCAATGTCCCAGAAAACAAGTTTTTGTGAAAATTCCAAGATGACCTTAAACTGATTTCACAACTCTTCCCTATTGCAACGATAATAAATCTTTGCTCATCCATTTTTTACACACACACTTTCTTTCGAGATTTTTTGTATTTATAATTTTTCATAACCCTTCATGAAGGGACATGTCCATTAATCAAATAATTGATTCCCCTTTTTTATTTTACTTTTTCAAATACCATGGGAAAAATACCCAAACCCATGGGTTTGAAACCACCATTTCATTTTTTTATTTTCTCATGTATGCAGCCCTTTTTTAATATACTTGTAAGAACACACACACACACACACACACACACACACATATCTTGGAAATGTTGTGTGTAATATAATGTCTTAATATGGAATTAGTGACAAAATTAATCCTTTGACATCAATGAAAATAATTCCAACAAATGTTCGCTACTTCCATGGATCAAGTATTCATATTTTCATGGTCATGTGACTTGCCCCAAATCACCTAACATCAAAAAATATTGTGTCATCTCTCCGTGTTGCAAATCATGATTAATTCCATCTCCATATCACCTCAAAAATCATTTAAGTGATGAACATGTGATACATTCAATTCACCCCATATTCCATCGAACCATAGTCATCACAAAGGCACCAAGCCCTCACTGCAAAATTAGTAAAATTGACCCATTGTTGCAAGACCAACTTCTCCAAATTCTACCATATTTCAAGTTGTGCAACAATATGAATCAATATACACACTTGGCGAAGCTCATAAAATACATGTCTCAGTGAAGTGTGCTTTTACTTCCCATGTCACGTTTATAACTCACCTCTGCAATATTAAAAACTCTATCTAAGTATTATTCTCTCGATGTATATGACCCACCTTCCTTACACCATTCCTCCAATCCTCATCCTCAATTTTATTTGCAACCAAGGTTCCATCCCCACTTCACCCCATTTTCATGACATATTGTTGATAACTCACTCAACTGACTCTGCAAAGAGTTACCTTGTTCCAAGGTTACGGTCAATGTCAAACTTTCCCAACAACCCAACTCAAATCAAATGAAGTTTTTGGTGATGCTTGGATAAAATATATCTTGATAGAGTGGGACCATCCTGACCTCCTTTAAGTATATGACCAAAAATTTTCTCTAATACCATCTATCATGACCCCAGAAAATACTTCCCTAATACCTTGAGTCTTTGTACACTCCTTAAGGCATGCGATACCATGATATTTCAAACCTAGTGGCCAAACAAACCCAAGTCTACTTCACTCAAATTAAACCTCTTCGCTTGGAACATACTCATACTATATACCAAGTGATCGATAAGTTTTTTCTACTCACTCAAATCTCAACAACCAAGATTAGTGCCCAACCTACCCATATTTAACAACTCATACACTCTTATACAATTAAAACATCTTATACCTAGTCATTTACACAACCATGAAACATGCATGCATCCATACAAGATAAGATACACAAAGATATTTTGGGTGACACAAAAGCTTCCTAACAGCCATACACTTATTATACAAGGTGTTGGTACAATAGCTTACAAGGAGCACATGACTCATATAACATACAAGAGTGCATCTTGTCTTGTGGCAACCTACCCAACCCCAATACAATGTATACCCATGCAATTTTTTCTAATCGATCCTTCTCTCTTGAAGAAATCCACATTTTAGATTTTCCATTTTGATTCATGATGCACCTCAACCTACTTGAACCTCTTCTATGACAGCATGTTATACATATGACTCTCTCCTATGCTAACTATTTGAATCACCATCACACCTCATGAAAACTTGAATTCAATATGTTATGTGAAATCATCCCAAAGAAACTCTCCCATGTATGTTGTACCTTATAGAAAACTCCTAAAGGTAGCACAAATCATCCAAGATAGGGGTAACTTGGCTCCTTGGGGAAGCTCAACCCATCTTCCTAAGTTTTCCTCAAATATCCTTGTTTTCCAAGTTTGATTTTGATGATCCATCTTCCATATCCAATGAAGTGAAAATATTTATATATATGTGACCATTCATCCCATGAACAATTGCAACTCTTGGAATTATTCCCAATCCGACTGTCACATCTCTTGTTCTTCCACCCAAGATGACCCTTGCATGTATTAGTGTTCCACTTGAGCCAACCCTCAATGGGTCACTTCGTATGCCCATCAGTTGATTCAAATCCACACGTTTTTGTTATAACATAATTTTCCTCTATACATGCATATGATGACTCATTGGCCTGTGTTACATCCCTTTCCCTGGTACTAGGACTTAAATACCCTTTTTCCTCCTCAAAAAATTATTCAAAAATCCCATTTGTCAAAGTGTATGAAACGTTCCTTAAATAAAATCTCGTACATATGTGATGCAGGAGCATCTTAAGCGAGCCAGCGTGGAGATAAAAGACAGCTAGAAAGGCGCCCAATGCAAATTTTGAAAATGTCTTGAAACATTTATGAAGCCATCAAGTGGAGGCACACTTGTAAAATGTAAACGGACCTTGAGCGATCCGCTCTCGTCTTTAGTAGGTGGAAAGGAATTTATGATAGTTAATGCAAGTAGATAGAATTTAATGCCTGAATTAGACAGTTTAGAATGAGAGAGGGAAATGGGGTATAGACACCCTCATTGTGTAATTGTATGATGGTGAAGAACATTACCAAAAAAAAGAGAATATAGAGCTGGAATAGGAAACTTGTGTTTGAAAAACACCCATGTACAAAGATTTGAGTTAATAGACGAAGTCTTAATTCAGATTCATGGCGTTGTATTTGTTTCTTGTATGTGTATGTTGAATGGTATGTTCATGGTTTTACTCTTTTTGTTATACATTTTCTTTCTATGTTGTGTTTGAATGATTTCAGGATTATGTTTGAAGTATGAGAGAGAAAGAGTTAGGAAATGAGTTTTAATTGTTTCTCTATCTGAGCGAGAGTTCCTGTAAGGAATGCATTGACAAAGGGTTCAAAGGTTTGTCTCTGAAAGCTTAGATATGATATATTTTGTCCTCATTTCCTCAAAGGTGCAGTTAGGCACAGGATCCGTGCAAAGTGTGCACAAGCTGAATAAAGCTTCAGGGGTTTGTAACCTGAATGAATTATTGAGAGACTGTTGTTGTAGGGAGTGCGCAGAGTCGAAAGGATTTCAACACTTGAAAGTGTTTGAAGGTCTGCCGCAAGGAGTGCTAGTAGGAGTTTTTCTGAAAGACTTGAAGTTGGGAAAACCCTCATAAGGGTTCAAACCTTTGAAGTTGTCGAAGGGGAGCAAGAGGTTAAGTGCCTTGAAGAATTGAAAGGAGGTGCAGTGACATCGTGTTGCAGAGGGACAAGTTCCACGCAGAGAAATATTTTATTTATATTTCACGGAGGTTCTCAAGGGAAGAGACGAATGGTTGAAATCTCCGTAGAGAATTTGTGAAGTCCCGCCAGCCGTCCGATCTAATAGAGAAACAAGGGGGTTACAATTGTTTCCCCAGTTTCAAGCTCAGGAGATCGTGAGTCTTCAACCCTCACTTAGATAACTGTCAGTTGTAGGCTCTGATAGGAGTTGCATGGGGTTTAAAACCTCGCAAGCAGAGCGAAATTCTCGAAAGGCGTCGGGATATCGGGACTTCAGAATTCGGGATATTGGAAGTCTCGAGGGTAGGATATCGGGTCACTCCATGATGAAAAACCTGAAACAGATCTGAGCCATCCATCGGTTGGCACACATGGTGGATATCGAGAGCCATTGGCATATCGGGATTCGACATTTCTCAAATCCTAAAGACGAGACATCCAGAGCATTTGAAATCGCGAAATCATGAAATCCTTGAGGACCGTCCATCATAGGAGGATGCATGGCGGAAATCCTTAAGTTTGGGGAAAATCCCGATAGAAAAGTCCATCGGCTTATCGGGGTTTGGCGTTTCACAAATCCTGGAGACAAGAAGCATGCACATTTCGAAAATGCGAAGTCTGAAATCCCGACAAGGTGGAAAGCTCCATTGTGGGGCCAGCTGACATCATTTCATCATATAGTAGGTCAGATATTGGAACTTCGAGAGTTCCGGGGGAAATAACCCATAGTCATTTGATTTCTTAAAATTGCGAAGAGATGAGGACCGTCCATATTGAGGGGATGCGTGGCAACAATTTGGGGTTTCAGGAAAAATCCCGAAAGGCAAGGTCATTTCGGCACTTCGGGAGTCGAGAAACCAAGAGGTCAGGCGCTTGAGTCGCAAAAACCCGAAAAGGACTGCAGTCATATAAGGGAAGGTCATGTGGACCAAAGGTATAGCCCAAGGGGCTAAGTGAATTTAAAATCTATTTCGTCAAATCGGTATATCAGAGATCGAGAAGACTGAGGTTCTCGACAATGGGAATCAAAAAACCCCAAAACCCAAAATTTATGTCGGGGACAGATCAGGTATGTGCAGAAGTCGTGACAGGGGAAAAGGAAGGACCTGTGGACCAGGTTTTTAACAGAGATTCCAGTGAGGAATCGAAAGGGACACTCTGGCTCGAAGGTGAAATTAGAATGATCTGTTAAGACCGGGAGGTCATCGCAGAGACTCTGGCTGAGGAGGAGGCTTAGTCTGCGTCAATATGCAGGTTCCATGTTAGAAACCAACATGCATGTTAATTTTGGCTCAAAAAAAATAATCCTGAAATTTTAGGTGGAGTTTATGGGATATTTTTCTCCATAACTTCCTAAATCTCGTACATAATAACTCCAACCATCAAAATGGTGTATAAAAGAGAGCCTTGGGGTTAAGGAAAAACATGGCTAAGAAATGCACCATTATGTTATCCTTTTGAAGACTATCCTACAAGTACCATGTTTCCCTAGTGTCTTATATTGTCCCCTATGTCTGGAAACCCTTGTTTATAGAATTTTTATTCACCTTATCTTGTCAGGAAGAACACTTTTGTATTCCTTGGACCTACTTGAGTGCAGAGTGTTGGAGGCACTCCTTTACATTTTAATCCTTGGTTGGAGGAACTTGGAGCCTAGTTCTAGGATGGTATCGAAATGGTTACAGATTGTAACCAACCCATTTTTCTATCATTAATGAAATAAATCTCATTCTCGTATAATTCTGTGATGATTTATGATTCTGATGATATAATATCTATGTTTTTTTTAATCAACCATGGATTCTAAATTGTTTACAATTATTTATTTAGCGGATAACTAATTTCTTGCAGTTTCATATTTCTTTGTCTACAAGACTTTCAGAAGGTTGTTGAGAAGGAATTCCATAGCGAAAGACATCAAGTTGGGATATACTCTAAATGTAGGATTCCAGGTACACTCGTTTTCCCTTTTCCTAAAAGTTAGTTATCATAAGTAGTTATTCCTGATTGATTGTTTAATTAGAATTTGAGAAAACTTTCCTTGGGTTTTGATATGTTGTGGTTGTGACCCAAATACCATGGGGAGTAAATTCCTGTAACAGAACTAGTGACCATAATAGGGATTCTCCCTTTTTGGGTCATTAAGGGTGCTTTCCTTTTTTCTTCTTTGTTGAAACCTTTTTTTGTGTTTTGAGCCTATTTTGAGAACTCTTTGAGTTTGTATATCCCTACCTAAGCCTTCCAGTGTCGTTTTCTCTCTTTTTGAGGGGCTTATAAGGGTGTACATGGGTTTTCCTTTTAGGAGTCATGTACATATGCATATGTTGTACTACATAGTCGCATACATGTTTTGAATAAGGGTTTTTTCTCTTCCCAACCTACTAGAAGTTAGTGTGTTTGTCCTATGAGATCTTTGTGGGTCTTTTGTGAGTTTTTATACGTGTTTTTTTGTTCCAAAAATTTGTTTCTTTGTTTCCGATATTACAAGAAAAACTTAAATATTTTTCTCAACTTTTGTGTTTCTTCCAAGTTGTTTTTGTTTTTGTTATGGTTTATGGTTTCAGAAATATTAGTAGGGTGTTTCTTACACTCTGTTTATTATTAGTATAATGGATCATTAGTTTCTTAGTCATTTGTTTTGTAGTTTTTCTCCCCCATGTACCTTTCTTGTTTTCTTGTTTGATTCAAAATTAAAGTATAAGAGTGTATGCTTTTTGAACTTATTCCCTTGCCTTTTGTATTTTCATTTTGAAAATAAAGTTCATTGTAAGCATTTTTTCTTCTTGAATTTATTCATATGCTTTTTTCTTCTTGAATTTACTCGTATGCTTTATATATATATATATATATATATTATATAGTAGCCTTAGTAAAAGAAACAAAATTCAGTTTGCAAAGTTCTTTCACACTCTATTTTTCATTTCCTTTCAAAAAGAATCTTAGATTTGCATTGCAAAGTGTTTCAAGATCTTGCGTACAATCAAAAGTGCACTATTTTCATTTATGGAGAAAGACAAAATAAAGAGTTTGTTTTCATTTTTTGAAGTGTTGTTACACTCATTTTTCAGTGAAGTAACTGCAACATGAATTTGTGGTCTTAAGTGTTTTTCTATTGTCTCTATCACCATCTAGTTTCATCCATCCCCCTTTGAGTAAATAACAACCCCATAAAATGAACGCTAACTAAAATTTATTAGAAATTTTGATTTTGTAGGGTGAATCAACTAGTTATAGTTTAAGGCCTTGGTTTAGGTTGGAGAGATAATTTCTCCAAGGCTAGAAAACAAACATATGGGTATGAGGTAGGTAGCTCAAAATAAAAATGTCATATAGGTGTGGTTGGGAAACTTGTCTAACAAAGGAGCCAAGGATGAGGTCACATGATGGCAAGCCGAGGAGATAACCCCTCCAAATCTTAACCAAACATTGTGGAAAGATCGTACTTTGGGGGTTTCGTTAGTCCCCATACCTATGAGAGAACCAACACTTTCGAGGATTTGGGATTTTTTACCCTTCCCTTACATGAATTTTGCTGAGTCTCCCTACCTTTCCCAATGCATGAATTATGTTGAGACTCCAAGTGTTGAGTCACTCGCTCCTCAACATTCCCTGGCACATATTCATCTAATACAACCACATGGAAACTTATGGAATCCTCAACAAGTCTTGGGCATGGGTATACTTAGGTTAATTATTCCCAATGGACACCAAAATATTCACCCAATCACTCTATATATGAATATTGGGTGTCTTGGCAACCCAAAAATCCACTTCTCATCTTTGTCTATGCCAGTGGGGTGGAGGTGTCATGCTCCCTCCTCACTAAAGGCCTTATACCTGCTTTCTTCCACATGTAGAAACTCTTTGGAATTTACTAATTCTAGCACATTTTGTTGGTATTTACTGAACAACATGTTATTATACAATAACACATTAAACATATTGTGTCAACAATTATTTTCATATGTTATTTTATCCAGGGATTGTATTTATAATGTTGTAGATAAATTTAATATAAGAAAGTAAAAGAGACATCCATCCTTGGTGGTTTAACTCAAAGAGATGTGGTGGTGATTTGTATTTATGGCATGTCATTTATCACAAGATCATATATTTATTATATTCCTATTCATCTGCATCCTTTTAAGCTATTTTCTAGTAATTTCAAGGAAACATTATGAGGGTCAAACCCTTATTTTGAGTTAATAGTCTACAATTTTAGGTAAGAATGATTTTACAAATATTTTATCTATTTTTTTAATGTTTTATTTTATTTTTTTGTTGTTTTACCTTATATATTGGGTACCATACTTTAAATGTATACTTCTCTAACAATTTCTCTAGTCAAATAAATAATAGTATATCCATTAGCAACACTAAGATATGTACAATTAGACCCTATGGAGTTTTTATTCAACCCTGACATTGTCTTGATATGGAATTTGAATGGGTTATGATGGATTTTGACCTAGAATAGATATTGACTCAAACATTGGCACTAGTACTTGAATTGGCTTTGACTATGGATCAATTTCTATGGACTAAATGAGATAAACTTAAAATGGAACTATATATGTCATTGATGGAAAAACAACTAGGTCATTGAATTGCTTTGGAATTTAGCAAAGAGAATCTAGAAGCTCTAGCTCTATAAGTAGAAGCGATGTCAGGTGAAATACTAACGAAAACATATTAAGTACCTTGCTTCTTTATCCCTTGTCCTGGTTCAACCGTTTTTTCTTTGGTTTTGATATTTATTCATATTATGCTTTATAAATTATGGACTTTGCTACAACTAGATGATCTGTATTTTAATATGCCTTTGTCTCTACCTATATTTCCTCTACTTATTCTATCATTCTATGCTAATACCCTTTACGTTTGGGGATGAATGAAGCTATCCTTGACCCTCTTCTCATGGGATTGTATCAATTTATTAATATACTATTTAAAATAGATTATATGTTTCTATTGGATGGCTAGAGCATGGCTATGCATTTGTGCTTGGAACTATATATGTTACTCATGCATCCAGATTTCATATTCTTCGATGATGACATGATTGGGATGAAGTGTTATTCTAGTGTGAGATGGTCATTCAATCCAAGTTGAGAAAACAACATTTCTTTGAATATTGTATCCCTTTTTATTAAACCTACTTCCTTCTTATTATTATAAAACAAAAACAAGGTGATGATTAGATATGAAGAAATAAGACTTGTTGTTGTCTCTACTACATTTGGATAACCTAGAATAAAAATATCAATATCGAATAGCTAATGAATGTCTAATTTATTTATTTTATTACCAACTATCACTGAGTTACAATGTGTTGTTTTTTGTAGCTCACATGGTCCAAATCAGAACTTGCATATTCTAAAATACACAAGTGATTGTTACTTTGTAGCTCCTTTAATTATCACCCTTGACCTTTCAATATTGGTTGTGACATATAAAATGCAAATATTTGATTATGTCACATCATTAATTAGCCTCCCAAAAATCCCAACACATTCAAGGTATGTGTTTTTCTCATCATCATTTTTCTAAATTTGAACTTTCCTTTTAACTCAAACAATTTGTTACAATCAACATTACATAGAAGAATTGAGAAATGCTTCACATGAATCCCTGAAGAAGGGTTTTTTTTTTCTAGTTGCATGTTAATTCATTATTATATTTATAATTATTGTGATCCTAAAATGGGAAATACAAAACTAACTCTATTTTTCTCCTTTTTCGAATGAATTACAGATCTCTCAATTTTCCATCATTAACTTGGAAATTGGAATGATAATTAAAATTCATCATTCAACACTGAAATTAAAGAAAAAACAAATGATAAAGATGAGACATTATATACAAACCCTATTGATAGTGGATTTCACCAAATTATGGCTATGTGTCTGGGTTCACTCAATCAAGAAACTGTTTGATTATTTCTATTTCAAAGATGGATTCTCCTTTTACAAAAAGGGTCATATTCATTGGGGTACATGCTCAACAACATACTTACTGACATACTCATTTTTTCCATTTTTCCTATTATCTAGCAAGACTGCTATTTATAGTAGGTCTATTTCTTATAGAAGGTCTATTTTTGGTCAGTGGCTTCCTATATGTAATACCATGGGAAAATAACATGGGTTTCCAACACCATGGGCTCATAAACCACCATTAGGAAAATTCCTATTTTTTAGGGGAAGAGCGCTTCTTTCCTTAATATTAGGAGATAATTCCTCTTTCCTTAATTTTAGGAGGCAATTCCTATTTCCTTAATTTTACGAGATAATTCTGATTTCATGTCTAGAGAGCGCATTTGAGTGAGAATATTATTCTCATAAGGAAGTTTGCACTACCCATCTTATTATTGGAGTGAACCCATGATTTCACTTATTTACCTACATTTAGTGACTTCCCATATTTATGAAATTCTCTCTCAATTAGGACTTTAGTTCCATTATTTAACTCTAGTATTATTCTAAGAGATTTTTTCTATTATGGAATGCATTTTTACTTCATGAACATTTCTCATTGATTTCACATATACATTTTTAACCTTTTCTTATTATTAACAAATTTTTCCTTTAGTTAATCGTTGCTAGTAGAAGTGGTTTCTTTTTTTACTTGAGCATGCACATGGAAACCCCAACCTAGTATGCATTACGCCTCTTGTGGAGATTCCTATATATTGTACTCATAATCAAGGATTAATACAATCTGATTCGAGTTGGTTTCTTAGTCTCTTATGTGTGAAGATTGATTATATTTTTCTCTCTCCTCTGTTTCTTTTGCAATTAACTAGTGTAGTATTTCCTACTCACAATTAGGTCTTGGAGTGTGGTTCAATATTATATGGTATTAAATCCATTATTGTGAGGGAGTGTTCACTTTTATTGAATTTTTATAGATCATATTAGATAGATCACATAGAACTATATATCGTCCATCTTATTCAATGATATTGACACCCTTAAACTACTTTGAGTGGAAGCCCAAGATATAGCTTCTACTTCACAGCAAGGGGTTGTATAGGGACACCATAGGAACTAAGCTCAAGCCTAATTCAGACATAGAGAAATCAAAATACTTCAACATAATGGATGAATCCTACATGATATTGTTCTTGAGCATCTCTCTTGATCTCCTCTTACATGTCAATACTTGCAAGAATCCAAGTGGTGTTTGGATGAAGTTGAAGGACTTGCTAGGAAAGAAAGACAACCTAAGAGGTCATCAAATAGATACTTATCTACATTCATTGAATCCAAGACATTTAGAGACCCTACATGACTACTTATATAAGTTTAAAAATTTCCTTTCTCATGTTAGGGAATTTGGAATTGATAAGAAAGATGAAAAATTAATCTTTTCAATTCTAACCAAACTAGGACCCGAGTATTCTATCTACACTTGTTATTTTTGTACTACCAAGTTAGAAATGGGGTCTACATGGAATATTCCATCCATGGATGAGTTCATGGAGTCACTTATCCATGAGAAGACAAAGCTCATCCAGATAGGGTCACTCAAGAGTTCCAAGCCCCATTCTCTTACATATCAAGTAAGTTCAAAGAAGAATAAGAAGAAGAGAAAGGGTAAGAAGGACCAATAGTGTAAAATACCCAACCACCCACAGGTTGAGATAGGCCACTTAAACATGCTACAACACACCCAACCACCAGCAGGCAGGGCACGTTGCAATCTCGAGACTCAATTACTTGAATGGATCTCGAATTATAACAACATTTAATCTAAAATCAAGAATGAAAGAACCAAATGCATTAATCAAGATCCATTCCACAACATAAAAGAGATAAACAATGTGCCATGCACAAAAAATAGGCAGGAGACAGGAACCTTAAATTACATATATTAGAAATAATTAAATACATATCAAAACAAACATATATAGAAAACACATAGAGAACTTATCTTTGCAAGTAAACGTTCACCAACTCGCTGCAAACCAATAACATTCCTCCCAACCATATAAATTGTTGTTCTTTTACTCTCAACAGTCGGTCACCCCTGATCCACAGATATGAATCCACAAGGATGGGTCCTAGTCCAAGTCTAAACACACAACAATTGGCTAGATAGATCTCAGGTTTCCCAACCTCACAGAAAGTTGGAAATTCCATCACTCTTCTCCCTCATCCTGCACAAACCAAATGAAAACAACACCCTTCTCTACCATGTAGTCCCTCAGGCTGTCCCATTTCTCTCCATAGCTCCACTGCTACTAGTCAGGAAATCACCCTACTAGAAACTCCAAGGATTCTCAGTTGTGAACAGTTCTATTTGAACTACCATCAATGTCATAACTAAGAGGCCTCTCAGCACTCAATCTATTGCAAGCCTTTCAACACTCACAACAATCCAAAGTACACCATCTCTCTTCTACCCAGACTGAACAACCTAAGAGAATGGACCCCCTTATCTACCATGTAGTCCATCCGGTTGTCCATCTCCTTCCAAGGCTCCAGTTCTTCTGGTTAAGAATCTCCCTTATGGGACTCTCAGGACTTGCAGCCATGGACAGTCCTATCTGAACTTCCATCAAGATCACGCACACGGGAATCCATTCCCTTTTGGAATGATCAATAATTATTGCATCCATTGATCAATGGCTCTCCTCTTCCTACCATTCGTTTCCATTCTCATCCCAAGAGCATAAGAACTAGCAATAGTGAGTGAAGAGGAAAGAATATATAACAAAGGAATAAGTGAAAAAAATTAACCACGAGAAGAAGATGGAAAAAAGGGAAGAACGACCACCAAACTTCACCTAGATCCATCCTCATGCAGCCATTTGTATCCACGCTCAGACCAAGAGCACACAAATTCAGCCCGAGTGAAGGAAAAGGAGGAAGAAGAAGAACCAAGGAGAAGAAGCACACCAAAACAGACCCTAAGGGCTGTTTATATAATCACAAGAACCAAGAACCACATGGCCTTCCCCATGAATCTTGTGTAACCAATTTTCTCCATAAAATCAATTATGGAAAATAAAAATAATAATAAAAAGACTTATCCCCTCAATCCCCCTCTCTCGTGGAATCATATCTTCCTATCTCTTATGTCCTTTTCCATATTGCATCCAGCGATTTATTTTATTAATGTATATAATTGTATTAAATTCTATATGCACTCTGGCCCCTTTTCAAGTTTACTGACTCACCAACCTAAGTCACATTTACATAATACATGATAGTTCATAAGGGTTAAAACTGGGATGTTACATCCCCCTCCCCTTATTTTGGCACTTTCCTCAGTGAAAAACACTATTCCAATGTTATTAACATTACAAATTTATGCTCTTTGGCCTTAATCCACACAGGCATTCCAACCAAATCCTATATGCATAGGCACTTTGGCCTAAAATTAAACATGTATACACAGGAATTACAACCCAAAACATGTATAATGATATTCAGAATTTATATTTCTGGAAGTAGTTCCAACCAACAAGCTCTCCTTCCCTCTCATCCCCACACAAACCAAAGAAATGAACCCCTTTCTCTTCCATGCAGTCCCTCAGGATGTTCCACTTCTCCCCAGGGCTCCAGTGCACTCAACTAAGAATTTTCAGAGTTACGGCTTCAAGAACTCTATCTGGAACAAGTCCACTAGACTTTCTCCATTCCATTCCTTCATCATTGAGCTCAATTTCCTTCTGGTGTTATTTTTCACAAGATTCCAAATTCAATAACCAACATCTCATTTGTATTATAAAAATAAATTCATCATGAGATATTCTTATAATAATTTCAATCATAAATGTCAAATATGTTTTATATAGGAAAACAAAATTTTCCAAGCATAAGATTTCTGCTCATAATGTTTGGATTTGCAGTTGTAGTTATCAATCTTCCTTATGGTATTACATCCCTGCCATATTCAAGACTATCCTACCTATAACTTCCTTGATTTACATTCATCCAAAACAATTTGTCAGTAATTTATTAAATTATAATTCCCAAAACTCTTTCATATAGGAAAAAAAAAACTTCCAGACATGAGATTCTTCTCATAATAATTTGTCTCTTGCAGGAATAGGAACTGGTCTTCTTGATGGAATTGAAACACTTCCATATTCAAGACCCTTTCTTCCTGCAATTTCAACATTCTTCAGCCAAAACAATTGTCAATATCTCAGGTACAAACTATATATGTATATTTTCATGGAAACAAGTGATCTCAAAATTGTTTTCTACTACAATTCATTTACTTCCATTGATTCAACTATCAATTGGAATGATATCATAATTACATACACATGTATTATCATCCACTACTTTCCAGAAATATCACTATGTCTCCCCTGACAAAGATTTTTTGTAATTTATCATTATGTAGCTACTTTAACCTGCAACTTTCTTGTTGTAATATCTAACAATTTGATCCAGATGGATATTGGTGGGCACCCACCTTTTTCGACTGGCTCAAAACAGTTTTCTGGCAATTTTGGCAATTTACTATTTTTAGCAGGTTTTAACTTCTGGGGCCATTTTGAGGGCCTAAATGAAGTTTTTTTGA
>JZKD02S1674554.1:216901-254764 GCA_000966675.3 Picea glauca
CTAAAATGGAGATCGTATGCAAAAGTTACGACCCCGGGAAGTTGATGTACTAACTTACCCAAACGGGGCCCACATGACTTTTGGCGATTCATCTCCTAGGGTTAGGTTTTTGGATTTCTATGACTTTTGACATTCTCGTCTATTGTAAAAAGGCCCCTAGAGCCTCATTGTAATCATCTTCTAACGGATGCGAGTAGCAGCCACATCTCTTCTCAGAGATAAGCTACCAACGCCCTAGCTAGTTTATTTCCATTCTGTCTGTAAGCATATTTCAGTCATTTGTTATTAATGAAATGAAGTCTTATTTCCACTGCATCTCTGCGTTTATTTGCATTTTTTTATTTCATTGTGTTCCTACATAAATCCGGATCACAATTCCTGAAGTATTTTCAACTTCATGACTTAGAAATACTCACTTCATTTCAGTTATTATCATAATCATTTCTATGTTATATAGTATATACATGCATTCACCCCAAATGCACTCAATGATTACTGTAGTTGTAACATTTTTAATAGCTCCAAAAGTGATCTTGAAATTGTAACAACAAGAATCCAATCACCTTCTGCTACTATTCCTATTAAATATAATGCATCTATCCATCATTATGTACTTTCAGTACCACAGGATTTTCATAATGCAACAATTAATTATTAAATAAAATAACAATCAATGCACCAATACTGATGGCCACATTTACACAAGGCATCCCTGCATTAACTACATAATACCACATAACTATGTCATGCATTCAACACAGTGAGTTGGAAGGTCTGGCCAATGCCTCAACACATCATCCACGAACTTCCTACTACTTTCCTGACTATTTGTATACCTTCCTTTTCAACCCAAACACAACACTAAGAATATAATTATTAATCTCTATTCAATGTTGGAAAAGTAGTTGCAATCCAAACATCAACTATATGGTATATACCATTGAGGACTCACATAATGCTATGTCCCTTCCATATCCAACCATATTATGGTCTCACACATGACTAAATCTATGGATATTCATTGTTATAGAAGGAGTATGTATCCTGAATTAACCCAGTTATGATCCCATAACCAATCATAACATAAGATGCAACTAACATTTTATCTAAATGCATTCTAGCTTCAACAACATTTACATACTATAGGCATTTGGCCATTACATATCAATTTAAATATTGAAAATTAACTAAGGTAATTCTTACCTCAATCCCCTTCAACATGTATGCATCAAAAGAAACTAAATGCATACATGCCTAGTTGTTATCAACCTACTTGTTTCTATATGACCAACTGATATTTGTAGAAGCTCACCGACTTTCTCCATCATTCTGATCACCATTCCTGCCACCCTCATCGGTCTTCACCTAGATCGAAATCACAAAAACATCCACATATTTAACCCTGCTATATCATTTTTTTTTTAATACATAATCCATCATTAGTCATAGTCAAACATTATTTCATAATAATAGACTATTCTAAGTTCAAAAGCATGTTATATGCATATCCAAGCATGTGCAATTACACATCCATATGCACCAAGCATTTACCGTCAATATGCCTACTAATGCATATGCAATTGAACTTCATTGTATGACTCGTGCATTCTAGTGCATTTTTGTTTCAAATAACTTGTTCATTCATCTATTTATGTTGTAGTTGGTTTTCCTTGAATTCCTTCAAATCCTGGTTGCCTTGCATGCTCCTATTATGTTCAGTTGCACTATTGTTCCCTAGTCTGAACTTTCTATCCAAGTTCCACTTGGCCATTATGCAATCCAACCAGTGTACTCAAATTGCAACATCTCCCCTTGGGTATTCATGCCCAAATTTACCTCTATGAGACATTCCGTCACGTTGGAATGAAGTAGCTCAAAACATTCCATCATTCTACTACACCATTATTGAATCAAATATTGTTACTCCTAGTTCTTCATTAGGTTACTGCATTAACATTTTTTGTGAAACCATACCATTGACACTTAATACCATTCCCCAATGGATTTCCATTTCACTCAATGACATTTTTCAAGTGAGAGAGCATTCCTAATTCTCTGCATTGGCATCCTGCTTCCAATATGAACTCTAATATCAAAAGTGGATTTCTTTCACACTTAAGCTTTGCAACTATCTACACATATCTACCTTCAAGGCTATGGAGCCTTACTTTTTTCCCTCTATTCCTTTCAATGACATTTTTAACCTGATAGCTTCGTATCCTATGTGAGGATTCTTTATTTTTCAATATCTCATCCAACTTATGTAAGCTTTTCCATGCTTCCATGACTCTAATATCTGATCATGTTCTTCAATTGATCTGATTATACCTCTAATCTCGACAAACCTACAAGCAACAATATTGTTAGAATTATACATATCATAGAAAAATTGTCAATTTAATTTACAGGTACCTTTTCTATTTAATTTATGAAGAAATAGATCACAGTTATCCAAATTAGAATAATTCCAGGCCATTCTCCTATGAATCATCCTTCCAATAGCTATATTCTTTCCCCAATCAAATATTTGAGATGAAAAGTTAGGGCTCCCTAAAAAACCACTTTTGTCCCCCTTAGTTGATACAAAAATTGAATTCCGCACAAAAACTTTCTTCAAACCATGATCCACATGACCATGGATCAAAACATATCATAGGCTTAAACACTCTTTAGTGCTTTTCTCTCTTCAACACAAAAACATTTGACCACTAGCCCCCTTTCTGTCTTTGAAAACAACAATTCGGGAACTAGCCCCATTTCATTTTGATCAAATCCCCATATGGCTAGAGCTATGACCAAGAACTTAGCTAATATGCACCTATCTAGAGCTTTGGAACTTTTGGCTTCGAAGGTTTCACCTTCATCACACTTCGTTTTCCCCGAAAGTCGAACTGGAAAACTTCCGAACAGACCCTTCTTCGGAGCTTCAAGGATCTGGAACTTTGGGCTTTGAGAGTTCTACCTTTATCATACCATGTTTCCTCTGAATTTCAAACTAGAGAACCCCCCGAGTCTTGTCAACAACCACACACTAGGGGGTGATACATGGTGAAAAATATGGATATGACATGTGTCCCATCTTATGAGTGACACATGTCAAGATATAAATCGCACAAATGGTCTTCAAATATCATGGAATACATTGACATGTGGCAAGAATCAAGTGTGTCCCCTTCACCCTAGGCAGCATCAACAGGCCACATCACTCTAGTGCTCTATGACTTTGGAACTCCAGACTTCGGAGGATTTCACATCAGCACATTACAAAAATTTTGAACGGCAAACTTTCGAACAAGTGTTCCTAGGAGCTTTGGAACTTCGGGGTTCCAGAAATTTGGAACTTCGGGCTTCAGAATATTTTTCTACTGAAAGACACCCCACCTCTAAACTGCCAAACGTCGAGATTCTGAACCCTTGCTATTCTACAGACATTTGTCTCCGAACATGAACAGTTCGGATTAGTTCCATACTTCGAGACTTCGGGGAATTCTTCCTCTCAGTGAAATAAGAACTAAAACTCTTGAATGTCAAATATTTTCTAATCTATAAACATACATCCCAGACAATGGATGGTCATGATTTACTCTAGATTTCAAGACTTCGGGAGATTTTCTTCCTGGTAGCTAAAGGACTTGCTTCTCTCGGAGTGTCGAACCTCTGAACTTTCATGAGATCTACGACTCAGGATCACTTGCACAAAAATTTGACGAATGGGATTTGATCTTTCCCACTATGCCTCACCTCTTGATTTCTGCCTCATCTAATGGTCCAAAAATGTCCTTGGACATATCTAATGGTCCAAAAATGTCCTTGGACATATCTAATGGTCAAGTACTCCTCCTAGCGATTGACAATGTAGATTCAGTGCAGAACTCCAGATCTTCAAGGTTTTTATCTCCTTTTCATCAAATACTTAAAATTTGTCAAAGCAACAAAGTATGAAGGATTTTGGTGCTTAAAGACCCCATACGTTCTCCAGATCCAACGTATGTGAAGGATCTATCTTCTCCTGAACAGATCTAATGGTCCAAATCTAAAATTTCTCCCATGGTGACGATTGTTCCTAAATTTGAAAGAGATAGTCACGATGCTTCAATTCTTTAATAAGGATATCGAATTTTTTAGCTTCTGCATGGACTCTGCAACACCATTCCTCTTGAGATTCACAACTTCAGAGTCCTAAATCGATCTCAACCACAATATCTTGTCTAATAGATCTGACCCATTGCAGCTCGGTGTTTCAACTTGTAACTCTTATACCAATCTGTAACATACTTGGCCACCCATAGGCCAAGCTATGCCACTTAAATAGGCTGCAACATGCACAACCACTAGCAGGCGAGGCATGTTGCAATCCCAAGACGCAATTCTCTGAATGGATATCAAATTATAACAACATTTAATACGAAATAAAGCATGAAAGAATCACATGCATTAATCAATATCTGTTGGAGGTAGACCAAAGGTTGAGGTGGAAAAGCAAGGTGTTTTTGGGAAAGAAAGCATGCAAAAGGAAAGCTACGGCTAGAAGGAAACATAGCACGCATACATTCAAGGAAAGCAATAGATAGAAGGAAGAACAACAAACACGCATGGGAGGAAGACCTAACGACAGTAGGGTTAGGGTTTTGGTAAGGTATTGTAATGGCTAAAGAGCCAGAAATGTATAAATATAGATATAGACGTACTATAGGGGGGTTGGTTTGGGTTGTTGTTGTTGTTGTTGGTTGTTTATATTATTATGGCTATATTATTTATGCATGATTTGTTGCGATATGTAAGGGTTTCTACAGTATCATCTATTTTTTAAGTTGTTGAGCTAGAAAGGATGTAGGAAGGTATATATTTAGGGTTATATCACATGCTAGGGAGCCTGGTGCGATCTACTCCACCTCATATAGATCTTACCCAACTGTGGAGGATTTTAAAGTGCCCGACATTGTAGATGCGGAAATACCATAATAAAAGAGCCAAGAGCCAAATCTTTGTGGATGTAGCCCAAGAGGGGGTGAACCATGATAACATCTATGTTGTGTGATGAATGTATGTTTATCCTTATCATCTTTTCAATAACTATTGTTATTATTAATGAATGAGTTGTTATATTTCCTGCGTAGTCACAAATGACAATAGATTTTAGTTACAGTTATAATAATGGTTCAATATTCAACTCCCTTATCTCACACTCAATTCTAGGTTGTAAACACATGAGTCTTACAACCACCCATTAATGTTATCTAGGGTGAGACTGTGCAGCGCATATTACGAATTGTGTTTCCTTTTGGTTTACCAGGAGGGACGATATTTTTATAGGCTTTTTTGGAAACCTAACAAACATGAACCTTGGGTCAATAAAATCATACAGTGGGTAGAAGAAGGAATCAAACCAACAAATTGTTCTGTTGTCATTGGTAGGAATAAGAGAGGGTTGAGATGATGAGATAAGTTGACCAAGAAAAGAGCGAAGAAAAGAAGAAAGCAATGGGCCAATAGAAGGGGATGTTGATACCGTGGAATCCCACAAATGAAGAGATCAAAAGCTGGTTGAGAACAAAAGATATAGATTTTGCACAGAAAGACAATAGAAACCCTAGAGTAACACCCCGCAAATATCTGGAGAGATATGTGTTTACTGATTTGAACAAAGTCTTTTTCTGCGATTTTCCACACTTGTTGTAGGAGTGTATACGAAGGTTAAAGGATAACCACACAATGAACCGGATTCAACAGCTAGAGTGGAACCCAGTATAGATTGAGCAACTTCAGCAAGTGAACACAAAATTCACCCTCATAGTAGACTTTTGGCTTGATAGTATTGTGGTAGGTTTTATCATAGAGTTTGTAGTAGACACAATGAAGCCATACAACACAGCGAAGCAAGAGTTTCTATGGGACCTCGAGGAAGGTACATCTGATCGCTCTATACCTCTATTAATATATTTCTATATAACAAAGGTGTAATGACAATGGAATCAGATATCTAAACTTCCCTGCGTGCATGGGAGAAGCACTGATATAAAAAGGAGAAATGGAAGGAGGAAAGGATAAGGGAAAGGAGGAACCCTTGGACCCAATCATGATGGATGATGACCGGATCAAGAATATCAAGGAGACAGTTGGAAAGAGGCATAGTGGATTACCCTACCAATACAAGGTGAATACCAAGAAGAGTGTCATAGCCACGAGGGAAGGCTTGGCGAGTGATGAGGAAGGGGTAGAGGATCTCTAGGTCATGGAGAAAATTGAGGAAATACTGTGTGCAACATATGAGAGGAAGACGAGAGGTCCAAGAGTAGGAAGATAAGGCATCAATCCTATCCATATTAATGTCAATGTGGAACCCATAAACCCATGTGTGAAAAATACACCAAAGAGAATACGAACGTTTATACAACCAAAGTTGATAAGCAGACAGATAATAGGAAGTACATATACACAAGGAACAACAACTAGAGGAATCATTTCAGGTAGCACTAGTCAAGTATCTACACCACGCGGAGGTAGTAGTTCAAAATTTAAAAGGGAAGGACATGATCCCACCATTAGGTTACCCAAATTTTGAGGAGAAGTAGCAGAAGACCCTGAGAAACATTTGCTCATTTGTGAAAAGATCTGGGAAGCAAAGCATATCACTAATGAATATACCAAACTTGCACAGCTAGCTATTACGCTAAGAGATGCACACTAGACTGGTACATGAGTTTAGACACAAACAGTACCCCTAGGACGACAAGGACACTGGGAGACATTAATAATTTACTGATAAATGAGTTCCAAAAGCCAAGCTCAGAGGATTAGTACATGAATGAGATGATGGAAATAAGACGGAAACCAAGAGAGTTCGTATGGGAGATTGAATAGAGATTAAAGAGACTGAAGGGGAAGTTGACATATTTCATGATTGAGATGCAACATAGACACTTATTTGTCAATTCACTATTACCACACTTAAAATATCCTTTGTGACAACAAAAGTTCTGAACGTAGGTAGAGGCTTTGCAAAAGGCCCTGCAACTAGAAGAAAATTAGTATCAATAGATGGACCCAGCTATTGAAGAACTAAAGGAGGACATGAAGAAATTAATGTTTCAACTGAACCAGAATAAGAACAAGGACAAACGAGAATTCATTTGGTGTACTACATGCAGGACTAAAGAACACCACAAGAATGAATGTCCAACATCCACATAGTATATGGTAGCAGGAATGCCAAATCCATTACGAACATGAGGACTATGGTGCGAAATCTGAAAGAAATCGGGTCACAATCCTTATCACTGCATGATGATGCATAAATACCATACATTCTTGAAGATCTCATATTTCACCTTTTGCAAGTCAGTGGGCCACGATGACAAAGATTGTAGAACTATGGAGATGATGTGAGAGAGGACATATGACGCATATAGAGTGTAGGCAGAAATGATGACTGGGAAAGTCGCACCATAGTTTAATCAAGTTCCATCTCCATATAACATTATGCAGTAGAAGTATAATACTGCACAACAACCATATAATAACACGCAACCGCAATACAATAGAGAATAACCTCAATACAATATTGTGCAGTATAATCAGGCTCCTCAGTATAATGCGCCAAGAGGAGATCGAGTAGGCTACAAAGGAGGAGGAGGAGCTTGAGGAGGTTTCATATGAGGTAGAGGACGAGTGGTATGGCATAATTTTCAACAACCAGAACATTATGCAAGAAAATTTCCACTTCCACCAGCCACTTGTATGTATTGTCACACATCAGACCATGATACAGAGGAATTTCCGACACTAATAGTAAAGATCTAGGAAAAGAGGAACCAGAAAAACCATAATGTTTAGTGGATTTCCGCCGAAGCAAGGGATGAAGGATGAAACATCAATATAGTTACTCATGGAGGAGATAAAATAGGTGACGACATTGTTCAAAAAGAACCAACACAAAACCAGTGGGTAAAGAAGAACGTTGAAACAAGGAGACAGTTCGACATGCAGAATGAGAAGGAAATATTTACAGAATCTAGACAATAATTTCAAAAGGAAGACATAGCTTCAACTTCAACTGCATAGAAAAACAAGGAAGTACCAGGGTACGTGATGCCTCCATTGTTGGAGCATACCAACAAAATGAAACCCATGGGATAAGTAAGTACACTTAAAGGATTCTTGCAATCATGTGTAAAAGTATTAAATGATCCATCATCTATGAAAATATTGCAAAACATATTAGAAAAATGTAGTATGGAGATGCAAGAAGAACTAGAACCAAAAACTGTCAATCACCTACATACAAGGGGAAGAACCAGTAGGGAATTCATAGTGAATTCCAACATCAGAGATTTCAACATGGGAGACATCATACTGGATATAGGATTTGAAGTCAATGTACTACCAAAGAAGACATGGCAATGCATGGGAGAGTCCATATTAGGATATTCACCTATTCAATTGAAACTAAAAAACCAACACAGAGTCCTTCCAATCGAAATACCGAAAGGAGTAATAGTAAACCTAGATGGAGTGTGCACTAAAGAAGGTTTTGAAGTCATTGAAATAGTGGATGACAAAACACCATACCCAACATTGCTTGGTCTAGATTCGGCATTTGATAACCAGGCCATAATAAACTTGAAGACCAGGAAAATGACATTTGATTCAGGAGAATACAGGGTCATTACTCTATTAGACCCATTATAAGGGGAGAGGTTTGTAGAACCTACTTTCCTAGACTTATAGGAAATCCGCCAGTTGTATAGAACAACTACACACGATGAGGATTACATAAACCCAAATGCAGACGGGATACTCAGTTTGCAGAGCATTACTTCATGTGAAACAGATTCAGACAACGATTTAGAGAACTGGAAACAAAGGCTACATGAGGTTTCCATGTGAAGATGTGCAAGAATAGACCGTGCAGTAAGATGGGAAGGCATAGAAATAAGGGAACAACCCAGTTTCCACGGAATAAACAATTTGGAAACTTTCTTGACACAGTACAAAGAAAAAATATTAGAGAACCAGAGACTGTTAGCACTTTATTTAGCACTCAAGGCCACACCTGCAAGATGGTGGTGCATGCACAAAGAGACAATAACAGATTGGTACCAATGTAAGTGGTTACTGCACATAAGGTTTGGCACAGAACATCAAAACAAAAAATAACAGAAATAAGATGGACAAGGGGCACCAACGGAACACTTGGGGAAGTGCAGAACGTTGTGGAAATTTACACACCTAGAGGAATGGCCTCATCACTTCATACACACCCTAGAGGGAATACCAACAAATTGGTATACAAACCAGGAATTTCACAAAGGAACTACGACCTAGATGACATTGCAACAAAATTTTATAGTCACTTTATCATTCGAGCATGAGAACCCCAACATAGATGCTGCGCTGAAATAGATAAGAGGAGTGATATTCATCGAAGATCCAGAAGTTGAAATGATCACAGAAGAACAACAACAGAACAAACAAACAATTAAAGAACTTTTGTCATGTTACCATGTGCAAGAGGAATCATCGAATGAAGATGGTTTGCATGATATTCAAATTGAATAAGAAGAAGGAGAAAGAGAAGTGGAATGTCCACCTATAGAATAAGAATTTATTGTCGCACCGATCAAAGTGAATAAATTCAATATTGGGACAACTGAGCAGCCCAAAATGGAAAACATTGGAGACTAATGGGATGAGCAAATAGTGGAAATCATAACAGAGTTACTGCACAAGTACAATGACTTGTTTCCCAAAACATTTACATAGATGAAGGGCATAACCTAAGAGATAGGAGAAATGAAGATACCACTTAGACCGGAAGTGAGACCGATCAGACAATGATTGTACAAACTAAACCCAATATATAAGTAGAAAGTCAAACATGAGATCGACGGGATGCTCGAAGCGAGCATCATAGAACCAGTTGAAGAATTAGAATGGATAAACCCGATGGTAGTTAAGGACAAGAAACAAGGAGGGATTAGAATATACATCGACTTGAGGAAGTTGAACGATGCATGCCTACATGACCCATTCCCTACACCGTTCACGGGCGAATTGTTAGAGAATATAGGAGGACATGAAGCTTACTATTTTAGTGATGGATTCTCAGGCTACCATTGGATCATGATAGCCCAAGAGGATAGATACAAGACTACGTTTGTGATAGAATGGGGATCTTACCAATACACAGTCATGTCTTTTGGACTGAAGAATGCGCCAACAATTTTTTCGAGAGTAGTCATTGCTGCATTTAAGGAATTCATCCATCAGTTCCTAGAAGTATACCTAGATGATTGGACAACTTACATTTTCTTGAAAGACCATGTAGAAGTCTTACGCCTAATGTTAGAAAGATGTAGACAGTGTTAGATATCAATGAACATAAAGAAATGCATATTCAAAACATTGTTTGGGATACTATTGGGCCATATAGTATGTAAACAGGGTTTATTAGTAGATCTCGCTAAGATTGTAGTAATTGTTAACTTACAACCACCAAAAATAGTCTGTCAACTAAGAGAGACGTAGGGTCACAGAGGATACTACAGGAAATTTATCAAAGGATATGCACATATTACTGCACCAATGAAAAAGTTGTTAAGAAAGGACACAAAGTTCCAGTGGAACGACGAGTATCAACACATATTGGACACTTTGAAGAAAAATATGGTTACCACATCGAAATTAGTATTTCCATACTGGGAGAAGACATTTCACGTGCATGTAGATGCATCATCCATAGAATTTGGAGCTATCTTGGCCCAACCAGGAGTAGGATACTTGGATCACTCGATAGCATTTGCGAGCATAAAGCTATCTGACTTAGAACAGAACTATAACACGACAGAAAGAGAAGGCCTAGCTATGGTCTATGCACTATAGAAATTAAGACATTACTTAATGGGAAATTTTTTTAAGATGTTTACAGATCACTCAACCCTAAAATACCTAGTCAACAAGCCAGTGTTGGGGGGGATAATATGTCAATTCTTACTACTATTCCAAGAATTTGAATTTGAATTAATAGTCAATCTGGGGAAAATGAATGCAGGACTTGACCATAAATGAAGAGTCACCAATGGAGAAGAACCTACAAACTTGGAGGACAAATTTCTAGATGCACAGTTATTTTCAGTATAGATCACTGATGAACACTTCACAGATATCATTTAGTACTTGAGAATGGGTAATGCATCGTAATAATATAGCACTACACAGAAGAAAAACCTGGTAGTTCGCGCTGTCGACTATCAACTAATTGCAGGACACCTATACAAAATGGGCATAGATAGCATCTTGCGAAGGTACATGTTAGAGAATGAAAGACCAAGAGTTTTATCATAATACCATGAAGGAATAGCAGGAGGGAATTATGCAGGAAAATATACGATGGAAAAGGTATTACACGTAGGACTATGGTGGCCAATGATTCCCAGAGACTCGAAGGAGTATTGTCAAAAATGCGATGTCTGTCAAAGGGTAGGCAAACCCAACAAAAGAGATGAGATTCCATTACGACCACAAGTAAAATTATAGGCATTCAAAAAGTGGGCAATAGAATTTATGGGACCAATGAAACCACCAACAAAATGAACAGGAGCTAAGAACATTATCACTGTGACAAAATACCTAACAAGATGGGTGGAGGCCGCATCAGTGAAGGATTGCAATGCAGAAACAACAACACACTTTCTATTTGAACAGGTCATCACTCGAATTGGGTGTCCAATAATTTTGATGAGAGATCAAGGCACGCACTTCATAGACAAAACCATCAATGCAATGACTGAAGAGTTTGAAGTCCATCACCAGAAGAGCACATCATATAACCCACAGGCTAATGGCATAATGGAATCATTCAACAAAATTCTGGAGAAGGTGCTGACAAAGATTTGTAACGTCAATAGGGACAAATGGGACCTCAAAGTACCAGCGATATTATGGGCCTAAAGGACTACATGAAAAAATTTGACAGGGCACACACCATTTAAACTGGTTTACTGCCAAGTAGCAGTGGTGCCATTAAAAGTTTTAGTGCCAAGCTTGCGGGTAGCAACAATTACACAAATTACAGAATGAGGCATAGTACAAGAGAAACTAAATCAGTTAATGACCATCGAGGAATCCCAAATCTTAGCAGGATTCCACCAACAGGTTCAGAAATCAAGCGACAAATCTTGGCATGATCGACACATAAAGAATAAAACTTTCAAGGAAGGAGATCTAGTACTGATCTATGACAACAAATCATTTCAGCATCCAGGAAATCCAAGAATGCATTGGCTAGGACTGTACAAAGTAAAATCCATCACAGATGGAGGAGCAGTATAGTTGAAATACTTATCAGTTGCAGAACTCAGAGTGATGATTAATGGGAGCTGATTGAAGTTGTACAAGGACAAACGACCACCCACCACGTAGTAAAAGAAAAAAAGTATATCAAAAGAGAACCAAAAGGAAAAAAATTGAAAGGATCACAGTGCGTCAGAGATAGGAAGGGAATGCACACTTAGGCGAGGAGAAGGACAACAATCACATACAAAGGGAAACAAACGGTCAAAGGAAAGTTGGCAAAATAAATATGACAAGACAATGTTAGGTGGAAGTGAAGGTTGGAAAAGATCGATTTGACATCACATTAATCACACCAACTGGAGTCGAAGAAGCAAGAGTAATGGAAAGTATGAAACCGACAAAGATGCATTGAATGATAAATTGAGGTGCATCAAACGCATAATCAAGGAAGCGTCCTTGACAAGCTTGATGGGAAACCCATACAACACATCAACGCGGGAGCCAATAGTCTATTCAAGAGAAGAGAATAGACAAATAATGATAGAGGCTAAATATCATAGTGTGAATTCATAGAGATCAAAAATACCATTTGAATCCAACATACATTTGACATTCATCGCCATGGCACCGCCCAAGCAAGCAGAAATGAGCCAAACCGACAGGAAAACCAGATTTTAGAACAGGTCATGAGGACAGGCGGAAGAAGGTGAACAAAAACTGTCGAAGATCATTGATATTGACAAAATACCATCTTGAGACATAGCACTGGTGAACCCTACACCCATACTGGAAGAAATCCAACATCCAACACTAGAGGGAATGAATATGGATATACCAGTGGAAATACAAAATCCACAGAGCCAGGAAACATAAACCCTAAAGGAGGTGCAATGAGAGAAAAATAAAGCAGCTCTGAGAGTTAATGGAAGGACATTGATTCAAGAATCAACAATTGAGCCAAACGAGTCACATACGACCATATCAGACCACCCAGTAGAAGGGATAGTTGAAGATTCCTCAGATTGGTCAGAATAGTATACAGAAGAACAAACAAAATCCATTGGAACATCAAGACATCCACCATCGGCGAAGAAAGACAATATATAGATACCTAGGTCACCTCGCAAGAAACCTGCAGCATAAATCATTCTACCGCGCATACCAGAGGGGGTACAGGTTGGACCAGACCTATTGGGCTATATAGGGAAGCTCAAATAATCTGACCACGATGTAGCAGACGAGGCTAAGTTCCCATAATTTGCGAAGAGGGTATTATTACAGACTACATTCATAAATAAAGTTGGGGAACCAGTCAATCAGCCACTCCAATGGAAATCGAGTTGGAGAAAACAAGAATTTTAGGTCTGTTGGCCCTACCACATTTTGGCAGAGGTCAACACACAACTGCATGGGTCAAACAATTGTTACTAGTTATGCATGGAGGGGACATATGGTTATATAAGCTCATCTCAATAGATGTTTAGCTTATCACGAAGATAACAGGGTTACCAATTTGGGGTATGGATCTTGTGTAGTTTCTGGATGAAAAATCCAAAGAGAAAACACTAGACGAAGAGATGAAGAAGAAGTATGGTACCAATAGAGGGACAAGAGGGATCATCATCAAGAGGATCAACGATGCTGCAACACAACTGGGAGAAAAAATCTTGGCCTGTAATATGATAAGAAAATGTTGCAGAGAGGAAGTTCCAGCTGGAATTGTCACAGTTGCAGTTCAATTCACAGAAGGCACCACAGTGAGTTGGGAACCATAGCTCTTGAAATTATTCCTAGATGACTGCAAGGATGCACAGGATCTAGGAACAAAGTTTCATTAATCATAGCTGATCACATTGATAGCCTTCATGGGATGGAAAGAGACAAGGTATATAGTTTTTTGTACCAGACCCAAACCGAATTAGGGAGCAAGATATTTGTTGCTCAAAGACAGGCCTGAGGCTAGGTGAAAAAAGGAAAATGGGGCCATCTTTGAAGAATACCTACGCGACCTACAAGAAGCCATCTCCAAGATGTGGAGAATAACACCAAAGGTCGTCGCGGGATATGGGAACATTTCCAACTCCAGGGCCACACGACATATAATGTGGATATAGGCACAGAAGGATCCTACTAAGCAGTGGATACAGATGCACTATTGTATCACAGGGGGTAACATCGACATTGTCATCAGCGAGTGGGACAATGAATGGAGGATTCCAGTCATCACCGAGGATGTTCCGGAAATAAAAACAGAAGAAGAGTCAAGGAAGAGAGAAACGTAGCCTTTGGAAATCCAATTGCCGAAGAGACAAAGAACGGGCCAGAGCAAGACAAAAAATACAGATGAAGGGCCAATGAAGACAAGGACCTATAATGGGAAGAAGGATAAGATGCAGTCAGCCAATGAGCAACAGAAACAGAATGAGCCTGCGCAAAATACCACAGCAAGTCCCAACCCATAGGACGTAGGGGAAAACAAGAGGCCAACCACACATCGAGGAGCCACACGCAAGAAATCGAAGGCCCAAAGAACACCTCTAGAGTATTGTTAAAGAAATAAACTAATCTAAAGCTATGATTCTAACAAATTATATATTACATACTAATGTTTATTAAAAAGAAACGTGAATATACAAATGATTATAAACAAGTTTACAAGGTTTAAAATAAAATCTCGTGAAAGTGATTGTTTAATTAAGTTTATGAACAATATATGAATAATACTCTTTTGATGTTTTAAATATTTTAGAGAAATAAATACTAAATGAATACGATTGAAACAATGACACAAAAACAATGAAAGCTAATTAATGCAATCATCGTCTCATTCATATATAAACAAATTTGAATAAAAGAAAGAAATGCACCTACTAACCTCTCACTCAACAATACCAAGCTAAATTCATCTTTTTGTATTTGTATGAGCTCCTCTTAACTTGTGTCAAGTGTAAACCTATGACAAAAGAAAGAATAATACTTCCTGAATAAATTCAAGGAAGTGTTTCATATTCTCGAGCGAGTTTATAATGATAGAAAGACAAATAATTATATATTGTGTGACCTTGAAATTTCCAATAACTCAAAATGAAAGAAATTCCAATTCTCAAGAATGGTTTTACCAGCTATCTAGCATTATATGTAAAGTCAAAATACTTGAATAGATGATCAGTCATAGATATAAAATAAACCAAAAGATAATGAACAACATAAAGAAAAGCATGATATAAAATATTATGTGTAGAACTGACTAAAGCTAATTCAACATGGATAACATTTCACATTAAGAAATTACATGAGAAGACAATGAAAAAACACTGCAAAGTCTACACAGGACGAAATCCAAAGAGTAAACTGCTTTCTCATATATTTTCAACAAAATATGTTCATCATATGGTCCAAGAAGAACTTTTGGGATAATAGACTCTTAAAGATTGAAAAAATTAATATATAAATGATAGAAATTAGCCATGTATTGATAAAACAAACTAAAGCTAATTTAAATCAATGTATAATCAATTATTCAAAGAATATGAAGATATTATAATGAAAATAAAACCATTTTACTCACAGGACAAAAGACATTAAAGAACATGTAATTCCATATTCTTCTTTGAGAATACTTGTCCATTCTCCCAAAGATTCCAACCATCCGTTACTACTCCATTTGAAAACAAAAAAGTTTACAAAAGAAATAATATGCAAAAGACAAAGGATAAAAATCCTCCTCTCAATTTCTTGGATCCTCTGGCTCTAAACTTTCTTATATATTTATACAATGAATGAAGAGTCTGGCCGTCACTAATAATTTCCGCCACCTGAAATTTGCCTCATAAAGAGACACAAATATCTCTCAAATTGTGCATTTTTGGGGGAAAATTCTCGCATGTAATCTAAATGGGTACATTTTGGAGATGAGTTTTTGACCATTTCTTCAAATTCCTCATGGTTTGGCAGAAACCAGTCCCACAAAATCGTTTGTTTGTTCTTGACGCATTTCCAAATTTTATCTGTTGTTGCTCATAAATTTATTTGCAGCAATCCAATATTATTTTTGGATCAATCATCTTGAACATATTTAGATAGTAAAATCAAGCCATGATCAGATCCATACCAAATAACTGATAATAGAAACCCGTGAAACAAAAAGAAACCTAAATTAATAACCTAAAAATTGTGAATAAAACAAAATCTAAAACAATCAAATTTAAATGAATTTAAACTAAAAGCTAACTATAAGTTGTAAACAAATATTGGTTATATTTTCCTTTCAAGTATGATCTTAAAATTCTTGAAGCTTCAAGTTGATGGAGAGGAGAAAAATGTTAATTTTGAGTTTCCACAAAATCAAAGAAATGATAGATAACTCTTTTTTTATTTTTATTTTGAAATGAGATGCAAAATGAAAAAATAATTTAATTAATTAATCCCACAAAATGATTTTGTGAAAATGAGAAACCAACCAAGATATTATTTGATGAAGTATTGAACCCATTATTCCAAATAGTCAAACTTGCTAATGATCAAACGAATGAACACATAATCATAATTTAAACGAAAGTAAACAGTTGATAAAAATTAACGTTTTTGTTTAAATTGAGATTTTTATGCTCGTTTCTAAATTTTGGCATATACTCTTGTAATGAATGTTTCATACTATAGTGAATGTCTTAAGTTGTTATCAAAGAAAGCCAAGGTATGGAACTATTTGAAAAGGTTGATTTTGTAGCTCATTATAATTATCAAGATTCTAATGGGAGCCCTTTAAATTTTGTAAAACTTTAGGGGGAGTTGTTGGGGCCCAACAAATGGCGACTTACTGGGTGAAGAAATTATCTCTAATATGGTAATATTTCATCTCAGGAAGAAAAGAATAAGACTTGAAAAAAGATTTAAGCTCCCTGAAATAATTTCACTCTGAGACCATATAGTACAGGGGATTATAACCTAAAATAATGTCTTAATCAAAGAGTCACGATGAAGGAAACGCAGCCCCTTCACGACCCGTAGGTCGAAAGGTCCACGTGCACACACACAGGATCTTCTTCTTCTTGGCCCGAAGAACTCTTGAATAACTCTTCTATCTCCCTGTCGGGAAATCTGCACCCACAGATTTCTTCACGCGATTCCCCCTCTCTTTACTTATCAGGAAATCGGAACTCGCAACTTCGCGAGTCTAATGGTCGATCACTGGGCTCTCGAATCCCCGAGACTCGATGCCTCAGTCAACACTGACTTCCTCCTGTCGGAACTTTCCTTATCGCGATTTCGCTACTCACGATATCAAACCACTTGGTTTGTCGACTCCCGAACCCCGATGCGCCGAAACTCTGATGCACTCGCGGGTTGACTTTTGAACGGTCCCGTCACCTGGTCGGGACTTCGGACTTCACGGGATCGTGAATCTTGATGTTAATGTCACGACACTTCTCACTGTGAAACCCCGATGGCTTATGCCACTTGTCTTCCACTAAATCCTGCGGTCCCTACACACTGTCCTTCGACTTGTTGGGATATTGCGTATCGCAATATCGCGATTCCTGATGCAATATTTTGGAGCTTCGACTCACGAAACCCCGATACACGATATATGTGTGGATCCAATACCCTTCATGGTTCCGACCAACACTCTTCCCCTCCTGAGCTTGGAACCTTTTGACGTTCTCGCTGTAACCTCCTTGCACCTCCACAAGATCTAACATCCCTCGAAACTTTGCGTACTCTCCTCGAAGGATTTCGACCGTCCGTTCTTCCTTTCGTAATCCGCGGAATGACAAAATGTTCCTCTGTGGAACCCGTCCACTTGCGCGTAACTTGCAACACTTCTTGTAATCCTTCAATGCACAATTTGTCTATGCCGTCCTTCGACAAAATCGAAGGCCTATCCGTCCTGAGATTTTCCCACTTCTTTAAGTCCTCAAAAGGAACTCCTTGCTCACACTCCTTGTGGAAAACCTTTAATCATGGCTACATGTTGAAGTCTTCGACTCTGCGCACTCTTGCAACAACAATCCTTCAAAGACTCCCTCAGGTTCGCAACCCTGAGACTTTTACCTAGCCGACGCACTCCTTTCACGGCTCCTGTGCCCAACTTCACTTTAGGGATGAATGAGAACAAAAGCTATCTCTAAATGAACCCTCTGTCAACGCACTCCTTGCGGACAATTCGACTGCACTCCTTGCAGGAATTCTCTGGCTCAAGTAGAAAAACAATTGAAACTCAGTCGTTCACTCTCTCAGACTTCAATTCATACATGAATTCATATACATAGCATATAAAAGAAAATGCATAACAGGAAGTAAACATTCATGAGCATCTCAACATCAAATACACAGAGAACAACACAAACCATGAATATGAATCAAAGCTTCTTCTATTAATTCAAATATCAATACATGGGTGTTCTTTACATAACTCTCTGCATGCTCTTGCTCTCCGGCTTCTGAATTATGCCTGAATAATATTACAATGCACAATGAGGGTGTCTATATTCGTTCTCCCTCCTCCTATCTAAAATTGTCTAATCTATGAATTGAAATCCTATCTACCTGCATTAACTATATTAAATTTCGTCTATCTACTTAAGGATGAGCTATCCGCTCAAGGTCCATTACAATATACAAAGGCGCCTCTTCTTAAATGACTTCATTTAAGATCATGCACAATTCCAAAGCATTTTCAAAATTTGTGCTGGCTTGTCCAGCTGTCCTTCGATTCCACGCTGGCTTGCTTGATGAGTTGGCGATGCTCCTGCATCATACTCCCTCACTTGAAAAATTTCATGGGCTCCTGTCCATGAGCTCCTACACAGTCTGTCCATGCTTCCGTATCTCCACTTCATTCTCCCAGCTGGAATCTTCCACTGGATGGCCCTTCCATTTGACCAGATACTCATAGTATTCTTTCCTCCTGGTCTTCTTAACCACTCTCTTGTCCAGTATGCATTCCATCTGTGGTTTCTCTGCAAATGGCATCTGTTCCATCCACTGGATTACTGGCTTCTCATCTCCAGTCTTTGCTTCTCCAGCCCTGTATGGGTATAAATCTACGACATTGAATATCAGAGATATTTCGATTGCATCCGGTAACTCGATCTCATAAGCATTTTCCCCGAATTTATTCAAGACCCTACATGGCCCTATTTTCTTCATCTTTAACTTATTGTATGTTCCCCTCGGGAACCTTTCCTTCTTTAAATGTGCCAGAACTAGATCACCAACTTAAAACTGAAGTTGTCTCCGATGCTAATCTGCTCTACACTTATATTCCTGGCTTGATTTCAGCAACCACTCCTTCACCTTGTTGTGAAGTTCCTTCATTGCCTCAATGAATTCTTCTGCACTAGCATTGCTAGTCGCAGTCTGTTCTAAATCCCTCAGTTTAGAAACTCCTCTCGGCTGCATCCCATAGACAACTTGAAATGGAATTTTTCCTGTACTCCGATTCACTAAGTCATTGTACGCAAACTCTGCCTGTGGTAATATGTTGTCCCACTGGCTGTGGTGCTCTATCACCAAGCTTCTCAGCAAGTCTCCCAGACTTCTATTGACCACTTTTGTTTTTCCATCCATCTGAGGATGATAAGACAAACTAAACATCAAATTAGTTCCTAGCTTCTTCCATAAGGTCCTCCAAAAATGCCCTATGAATTTCGTGTCTTTGTTCGAAACTATGCTTTTCGGCAACCCATGAAGTCGAACGACCTCTTTGAAGAATAGATTTGAGAGGTGAGTCGCATCACTGGTATTTTGGCATGGGATGAAGTGTGCCATCTTAGAAAACCTATCCACTATCACAAAGATTGAATCAACACCTCTTTGTGTCCTTGGCAACCCCAATACAAAATCCATGTTTATCGCATCCCATGGCCTCTCTGGTATGGGAAATGGCTGATAAAACCCTGCATTATGCTTCCTCCCCTTCAAATGCTGGCAAATTCGATATCTGTCAATGAATCTCTTGACATCTTCTCGCATCCCTGGCCAAAAGTATGACTCGCTCAACTTCGCGAATGTTTTGTCATGGCCAAAATGTCCTCCTAATCCACCAATGTGTTTCTCCTTTAACAAGTTCTCCCTCATGGAGAATTTTGGAATACACAACTGATTTCTTCTGAACAACAATCCTTCCTAGATCATGTAGTCCATCCATGGGCTTCTGTCTCGGAGAATTGGGTTCTCAACTGCTTCATATGCTTCTGCAAAATCTGCATCACCTATGTACATGTCCCTGAGATCATCAAAACCTAAGGTCTTGACTAGAAACTCCTGCAACAACAAACACTTCCTGCTCAAAGCATCAACCACTTTGTTAGCAGTACCCGAAATGTGTTTAATCACAAATGTGAAATTCTGCATGTATTCTACCCATTTTACATTTCTCTAATTCAACTTCTCCTGTTGAGTCACAAACTATAATGCGTGGTTATCATTATACAAAACAAATTCTTTCGGGATCAAGTAATGCCTCCACTTCTTCAGTGCTTGAATGATAGCATAAAATTCCTTATCATACGTGGAGTAATTCAATTTCGCCTCATTCAGCTTCTCGCTGAAGTATGCAATCGGTATGTCTTCCTAACTCAAGACCTCTCCTATGGAAAATCCGCTTGCATCACATTTCACTTGAAACGTCTTTCGAAAATCTGGCAACACCAAAATTGGTTGTTCCGTGATCTTCCGCTTCAACAGATTGAAGCTCTTCTCAGCCTCTGTTGTCCAGTGAAAATATTTATGCTACTTCTTCACTGTATCCATCATTGTTGCGCTAATCCCACTGAAATTCCTGATGAACTTCTGGTAGAAACTAGCCAAACCATGAAAACTTCTCACCTCGAATACATTCCTTGGTGATGGCCAATTCTTAATTACCTCCACCTTATCTGGATCCATATTCAATTCATCTGCAGATATAAAAAAACCCAGATAAATGAGCTCTGTCTTCATAAATGAAGATTTCTCCATGTTTATCAACAGCTTCTCCTGCTATAGTTTCTTCATCAGTATAGCCAAATTCTTCAAGTGCTCTGCCACTGACTTAATGTAAATCAATATGTCATCCAAATACACAATGAACAATTTCCCGATGAACTCCCTCAGAACTTCGTTCATCATCCTCATGAAGGTACTCGATGCGTTTGTCAAGCCAAATGGCATAAAAAGCCATTCATACAGTCCTTCATTGGTTTTGAAGGCCGTCTTCCACTCATCGCTTTCTCTCATGAGAATCTGGTGATATCCTCTCTTTAGATCTATCTTTGAAAAATACTTTTCCCCACTCAGGCAATCCATCAGATCATTCATTCTTGGTAATGGGAACCTATACCTGATGGTTACCTTGTTAATCACCCTTGAGTTAGTACACATCCTCCAGCCTCCATATTTCTTCGAACTAAGCATTGTTGGAACATCACATAGACTCAAGCTTTCCCTGACCAATCCTTTGTCCAATAACTTCTGGACTTGCCTTTTAACTTCTTCATTCTCTTGTAGCGTCAATCTGTACATGACTTTATTTGGCAAACTAGCTCCTGGTATGAGGTCTATATGATGACTCACACTCCTCATCGGTGGCAACGAATGAGGTAATTCATCCACTATGATGTCAGCAAAATCTTCCAGCAGTTCCTGAACCTCCTCCGGTAAATCATCCACTCTTGTGCTAGTCAGAAAAATCCTTGGTTTCCTGACCACAAAGAATTGTGGATCTTCTTTCTTCTTCACCTTCGTAAGAAGCTCCTTCCCACTCATGAGAAGTACTGTGTTGCTTACTTCTGGTTTTACCTCCTTATCCTTTATCGCAAGAAACATATGGGTTCTCCCATTCTTCTCCAAGGTATATGTGTTCATTCTCCTGTCATGAATCACATTTCTGTCATATTGCCATGGTCTACCCATCAATAGATGACATACGTCCATAGGAATAACATCACAGAGTATTTTATCATTATACCCTCCTATATTGAATTCAACCAAGCATTGTTTAGTAACAGTTACCTAGTGTCCTTTCTGTAGCCACGAAACTCTGCATGGGATTGGATGATCAGTCATATCCAGCTCCAGCTTCTCTACCATCTCGGTTGAAATGAGATTATCCGTTCTACCACTGTCTACAATGACCTTGCACACCCTATCCTTGGTCTTGCAAGCTGTTCTAAAAATTTTGGTCCTTTGAGCTGAACTTTCCACCTCTTTCTCAGGTGTCAAAAGAACTTTTCACATCATAAGAAATCTTTTGCCTTCTGCATCTTCTGCCTCAACATCACGCCTCTGCACCTCGATGATGTGAGCTTCTCCAATGTCCTTCTTCTTTTTTGGACACTCATAAGACTTGTGCCCATTCTTCCCACATGTGAAGCATGTGATTACTCCACCTCTTCCCCTTCCTCTACCTCTGGTACGAGGAAAGGTGTTGTTGTCAGCATATCCTCTGCTCTGCTCTATATGCTTCCCTCTCTGTTCAATGTATGGCCCTCACTGTGAAGTTCCACCTCTCTCAACTTTACCCTGAGGTTTCTTCCATTCCTCCTTGGGCTTCTGGTATTTGTCTTGGACAACTGCTTTGTCTCCGGGCTGACTTTTGCCTCGGCCCCTCTGACTCTGTTTACGGCTCAGTTTCTCTTCAGCTTTTAAAGCCATTTGATAAGCATCCTCCACCATTCAGATGGTTACCATGCTCATCTCGTCATGGATATCGTATCTCAGGCCATTCATATACCTGGATACCTTCTCATCATCGCTCTCCCGATGACCTGCCCTGATGTTCAGTGGATAGAATTCCTTTGTGTATTCTTTCACTGTCATCAGCTTCTGCCTCAAGTTCTACATCCTCCTGAACAAAGTAATTTGATAATCTCTGGGGATGAATTTCACCTTCATCTTTGCAATCATCTTGTCCCATCTCTTGATCTTCTGCTTTCCCTTGCATCATCTGTCAGCTTGTAGCTCATCCCACCACAATGTTGCATGTCCTTTCAAGCGTGTAACAACATGCTTGACTTTCTTGTCCTCTTCGACGTCTTCGTAATCGAAGTATGTATCGAGAGCTCTAATCCAATCTAGAAGCTCCTCAGCATCCAAGTTTCCCTCGTAAACTAGAATGTCCATCTTTGCTCTTGCACCCATCCTGGCAATAGGTTTGATCAAACACTCGTTTGATGCATCTTCGGCTGCAATTTCCTCCTCTCATTCAGCCTCATTCTCTCTCTCAGAATCACTGAGATCCCCGCGCTGGCTATGCATATTTGCGTTGTCTCCATGTCTTCAAGTCTTGCTCGTAGATCATGCATCTGTCTCTCGATTTCTGGATTTGTTACCTACCTGCCTCTTCTCCGCACCTCCCTATCCTCTGGATCGAGTGACTGTCTTTCTCTCCTCGGTGGCATGGTGAATTTTCTCCTTCTCTTCTACAGAAAGCAAAGAGTCTTTCTGTGCTCTGATACCACTCTGATGGCAACATGGCCCCTTCACCACCCGCAGGTCGGAAGGTCCACGTGCACAGACATAGGATCTTCTTCTTCTCAGCCCGAAGAACTCTTGAATAGCTCTTATATATCCCTGTCAGGAAATCTTCACCCACAGATTTCTTCGCATGATTCCCCCTCTCTTTACTTATCGGGAAATCGAAACTCGCGACTTCGCGAGTCTAATGGTCGATCACTGGGCTCTCGAATCCCCGAGACCTGATGCCTCAGTCAATGCTGACTTCCTCCTATCAGAACTTTCCTTATCACTATTTCGCTACTCACGATATCAAACCACTTGGTTTTCCGACTCCCGAACCCCGATGCGCCGAAACTCTGATGTGCTCGCGGGTTGACTTTTCAACGGTCCCGTCACCTCTTCGGGACTTCGGACTTCGCGGGATCATGAATCATGATGTCAATATCATGACACTTCTCGTTGTGAAACCCTGATGACTTATGCCACCTGTCTTCCACTAACTCCTGCGGTCCCTACACACTGTCCTTCGACTTGTCGGGATATCGCATATCGCAATATCGCGATTCCTAATGCAATATTTTGGAGCTTTGACTCACAAAACCCTGATACATGATATACATGTGGATCCAATGCCCTTCGTGGTTCCGACCAACACTCTACCCCTCTTGAGCTTGGAACCTTTTGACATTCTCGCCGTAACCTCCAAGCACCTCCGCAAGATCTAACGACCCTCGAAAATTTTCATGCTCTCCTCGAAGGATTTCGACCGTCCGTTCTTCCTTTCGTAATCCATGGAATGACTAAGTGTTCCTCTCCAGAACCCGTCCACTTGCACGTAACTTGCAACACTTCTTGTAATCCTTCAACGCATAATTTTTCTATGTCATCCTTCGACAAACTCGAAGGCCTATCCTTCCTGAGCTTTTCCCACTTCTTTAAGTCCTCAAAAGGAACTCCTTGCTCACACTCCTTGTGGCAAAACTTTAATCACAACTACGTGTTGAAGTCTTCGACTTTGCGCACTCCTGCAGAAGCAATCCTTCAAAGACTCCCTCATGTTCGCAACCCTGAGACTTTTACCTGGCCGACGCACTCCTTGCACGACTCCTATCCCCAACTTCACTTTAGGGATGAATGATAACAAAATATGTCTCTAAATGAACCCTCTATCAACGCACTCCTTGCGGACAATTCGACTGCACTCCTTGCAGGAATTCTCTGGCTCAAGTAGAGAAACAATTGAAACTCATTCCTTCACTCTCTCAGACTTCAATTCATACATGAATTCATATACACAACATATAAAAGAAAATGCATAACAGGAAGCAAACATTCATGAGCATCTCAACATCAAATACTTTGAGAACAACACAAACCATGAATTTGAATCAAAGATTCTTCTATTAATTCAAATATCAATACGCAGGTGTTCTTTACACACCTCTCTGCATGCTCTTGCTCTCCTGCTTCTGATTTATGCCTGAATAATATTACAATGCACAATGAGGGTGTCTATATCCGTTCTACCTCCTCCTATCTAAAACTGTCTAATCTATGAATTAAAATCCTATCTACCTGCATTAACTATATTAAATTCCATCTATCTACTTAAGGATGAGAGCTATCCGCTCAAGGTCCATTACAATATACAAATGCACCTCTTCTTAAATAACTTCATTTAAGATTGCGCACAATTCCAAAGCATTTTCAAAATTTTTGCTGGCTTGTCCAGCTCTCCTCCGCTTCCGCGCTGGCTCGCTTGATGAGTTGGCGATGATCCTGCATCACACGATATTTATAAAAGGACTTCAATATCATTGACAGATCTACTGCTACCAGTAGGCATCCATCGCCTCGAAAGGGATTCCATTTAACCCACTCAAATGCTTTAATCCCATCCAATAGTTGTATCCACATGACGTATACTTCCATAAAAGCTAATTTAAAACCATATACATGCTACCTCTCAACCAGACATTGCTTCGCTTCTAGCAGGCCTGTTCAGTACCCCAACGAATTTTTCTTGGTATCATGTGTGAATTTACCTACTGCCAGTGAGACTGTTCAGTACCCCGACGAGTTTACACATGCTTCCCATACTTAAGTGCTTCTAACACTCTTATGTCACTTTTAAATAATAATACAATTATAGATTTATTGATGACAAAGAGAGTGGGGTGATACTGGAGGTTAATTGCAATACACGTGAATAGTTGATCATATTATTTATTTTCTTTCAAAAATGGAAGTTTTATCATGGTTTAAAGATTTCAGATTTCCTTTAAGAAATCATCTAGAGAATGGGGAAGCACTTAAAATTGATTCCTTAAGAATATGGACAGTGTAAAAAGTTTAAAGATCATCATAATTCTCAAATATTTAAACCATATATCTGGTGCAATACTCTGGCAAAGACAATTAGAAGACAAAATGAAAGTGACAATTGACTTAAAAATCAATTGTCTAAGCTATATCTTAATATCAAGATCTTTTTGAAATATTTCAAATTGCTTGAAAAAATACAAGTCTTTAAATGAATTCTTCCTTCCGATGATTTCTCTTCGCTCAATAATATAATGGTTCAAAAAGATAGACAAGAAGAAAATTCAGTCAAAGTAATCAAATAAAGAAAAAAAAAACACACAACAAACCAAATCAAATTTTATTAATGGAATTCAAAATCGGAAGTGCATAAAAAAAAAACAAAATCAAATTGGAAAAAACACACTTTGAAAAACGATTTTGGTCAAAGATAAACCCAAGCTTTGGGATCTACTAGCTTCTCACTATAAAATAAAGGAAGAACTAAATCATATAAAATATCATGTGTGAGCAAAGTTCATTTCTTAAGATAGTGATGCATTAGATGTTACTTTGACCAAGAATTATTATTAAAAATGAAAGACACTAAAAGAAAATAGAGAAATCCTTATTAAGATGTGTGCAGTCCTACTCGTGGCACCTTGGGTCAGGGTTGAATTCAGGTGAATTGATAGTTCAAATTTACTTATCCATTTTAAAATTTCCATGATGATAATTCTTTTTTGAAAAGAAATATTCAACGAAAAAGCAAAGAGAAAAGGATTAAAGTGGACTGCCCTGACAACATTCATATTATGGTTCTCTTGGTGTACCCACTTGTTTTCATAACCGCATTATTTAAAAAAGAAACATTGAGAAAGAAAAATAAAGGAAACCTACTCCTAAACCTACTCTAACTACTAAATAGATCAAAACGCTAAGTAAAATCGTATTTCCAGTGCAACCAGAAGAGCATCTTCAATCCTGCAAGGCATAGAAAGTCAAAAATCAGAATGAAATAATGTAGTATTTTCATATACAAAAGAAATATGTCATGCTTACCTCCTATATATTATTTTAAAAACAAAACAAGCATGACCTTACCATTCTTTTGAAACTTCTTTATGTATGAATCCTCCAACCATTCTGCAATGTTGTCATGATATGGGTTATAATGGCATGGAAGAGTGTAAGTAAGTTTGGAAAACTTATCAATATTATGGGGACCTAGCATAACCATCAGCTAAGGCCGAAGTGCTACATTCTCCTGACAATTCTCCAAGTGTTCATCAATTTCTTCACATGGAGGATCTAAAAGAATCATGTCATGCTTACTTCCTATATATTTAGGTAGAAACAAAGAAAACACAACTTTATCTTTATTATGAAGATTTTTTGATACGAATATTCAAGCCATTATAAGATCTTGTCATAAAAAATAGGATGCAAGCTATGACTTCGATGAAATGGATATATCAATGGGGAACACATCATAAGAGGATTCATGACATCAGTTAGAATATTTGTTTGAACGCTTCCTTTGATGAGATTGATCATTTCAAAATGTGAAGCATAAACATTAAAAAATCAAAGAACGAATATGCAATGTAAAATATTTGATCTCCATAAGAATGAGTGCATTGTCATTTTCAACAATAAATCATGTAAAATCATCTTGCAACATGTCATTTTTCCATACGAGTGATGAAAGTGAAAGAGCATCAAATCCGACTTCATAAATGTTATGTTTGGAATTATTTTCACCAAATTTTGGCATATCGAAAAGATTTGATTGTGATAGCAAAGAGTAAGATACTGTGGGCAAAGTATCAAGTCCACCAGAATCTAAGAAGAGATCGGGATATAAAGAGTAAAAAGAATCAGAAATGAGCACATGATAAAAATCTCTTGAGCTATCATATTTAACAATGGTATTCTCAAGACATTCCTCTTTAATTTCCTTAAAACTTTCACTTTGTTTTGGTGATAAATTCTTCAACATAATATGATCATCTAAATTTGTCTCATGTGTGAAAGATAATTCAAAACGTTCATTACAAACATCTAATATTTCCTGTGGATAAGGTATGATTTGTGGATGAATGTTTAAGGTTTCTTCTTCAAATTGCAGATTTACATCTCTAATCAGTTTCATAGGAATGTTAGAATGCTTAAGATCATTTTCATCACCTAAGTGTTCTTCAATAACTGAATTTAAGTACTGATTATAGAAAGAGTTAGAAGAATATGGACATTCACCTTGACCCAACATCAAATCTTCTTTCACGATGGTCGAGGACTGAATATACAATGCTTCAGAGGAAAAACCAATTTGATTGTTAGTAAGAACCTTTTCAATATATTCTACCTCCATTGTTTGTTCAAAATTTTCAGATGGATTCCTCTCATCCTATGAAAAAAAATATTCTTGCAATTGAGTGATAGGATTTGTGACCGATTCATCATTCGTGATTGAATATGACTAGATGAAAGGGATGCAAGCATCATAGAGGATATTCAATACTAATGACATGTCATAAAGACTAAATTTACAGAGAACATGATGGATTCTTGTTGAAAATCCTTATGGGGATGAATGGTCATTGATTAGTAAAGTCTAAAATTATTCACATAATTGATTGTAATCATAGTTTTCAAAAGCACCTAAAAAATCATCTACAAATTGAAACCAATAAAAAATGTGATATGCTGGAAAAGACTCAAACCAATGTTTAATCCAACCCCTAAAAGTAAAAGAAAACAATCTACATAAAACCTTTAAATCATAAATATCATGCTTGATGCATTTACACCAAAACTTGTTAAGATGGTCTTTTGCATATACATCCCCCCCACCATCAAAGGTGAGTTTGGACAAGCGAGAGACTGTCTCGTTGGGAATATCAGGTAATGAGAAGTGGAAAGCATGTTCCAACACAGTGATTTGGAGAGCCATGGGGAATTAAATACATTCAAAACAAAGACTCATGTAAGGCTAGCTTGTCAGTATGGATTGCCTTATAGTGCATGTCAATATTACACAGAAGAATAATTTATAAATATGGAATTATGACAGGCTGAGGGGTAAAAATTTTAATCATTAAAGTTACTACGGTTGTCCTTCTAGCGCCATTTGTTGACGAGCGTAAATGACACACCGTCAATTGGAAGATTAGATCTAGACCGAGGTTGTCTAATTAACCCAAGTTGTTTGATATGATCTGACCCGACGGGTTTTATGGCTCCATTAGCCAACTAAAGTCCTAAAAACAATAAAAGAAATAAACCAATGTAAAGTTATGGTTCTAACAAATGATATATTACTTACTAATGTTTATTAAAAAGAAATGTGAATATACAAATGATTATAATCAAGTTTACAAGGTTTAAAATAAAATCTTGCGAAAGTGATTGTTTAATGAAGTTTCTGAGCAAGATATGAACAATACTCTTTTGATGTTTTAAAGATTTTAGAGAAATAAATACTAAATGAATAAGATTGAAACAATGAAACAAAAATAGTCAAAGCTAATTAATGCAATCATCGTCTCATTCATATATAAACAAATCTGAATAAAAGAAAGAAATGCACCTACTAACCTCTCACTCAACAGTACTAAGCTAAATTCATATTTATGTATTTGTATGAGCTCCTCTTAACTTGTGTAAAGTGTAAACCTATGAAAAAATCAAGCATAATACTTCCTGAAGAAATTTAGGGAAGTGTTTCATATTCGGGAGCGAGTTTATAATGATAGAAAGACAAATAATTATATATCGTGTGACCTTGAAATGTCCAATAACTGAAAATGAAAGAAATTCCAATTCTCAGGAATGGTGTTACTAGGTATCTAACATCAGATGTAAAATCAAAATACTTGAATAGATGATCAGTCACATATATAAACTACACCAAAAGATAATGAACATAAAGAAAAGCATGATATAAAATATTATGTGCAGAACTGACTAAAGTTAATTCAACACACACGTAACATTTCACATCAAGAAATTACATGAGAAGACAATGAAAAAACACTGCAAAGTCTACACAAGATTAAAGCCAAAGAGTAAACTACTTTCGCGTATAGTTTCAACAAAATATGTTCATCATATTTTCTTAGAAGAACTTTTGGGATAATAGACTCTTAAAGATTGAAAAAAATAATATATAAATGATAGAAATTAACCATGTATTGATAAAATAGATTAAAGATAATTTAAATCAATGCATAATCAATTATTCAAATAATATGAAGATATTATAATGAAAATAAAACCATTTTACTCACAGGACAAAAGCCATTAAGCAACATGGAATTCCATATTCTTCTTTGAAAATACTTGTCCATTCTCCCAAAGATTCCAACCATTTGTTACTCCATTTGAAAAGAATTTTTTTACAAAAGAAATAATATGCAAAAGATAAAGGACAAAAATCCTCCTCTCAATTTCTTGGATCCTCTGCCTCTGAACTTTCTCATATATTTATCCAGTGAATGAAGAGTTTGTGATCCGAATTATTTTCGACACGAAATGCGAGCGGAGATATAATAAAGAAATGCACAGAGATATCACGGATATTCAATAAGATAACATAAATGTATCAGATATGAAACCATAAACACAGATATATAGTTATACATTATTTCTATTAACGTAATAAATGTACAGAGACTCTAAAAAATACAGAGTGAAAGACTCGCTAGAATGGTGACAACTTATCTCTGATAAGAGATGTGACGGCCACTCTCATTCGCAAGAACATGGTTACAATGAGGCTCTGAAGGCATTTTTACAATAAACAGGAATGTCAAAAACCCTAGACATCCAAAAAAATAACCCTAGGAGATGAAGCGCCAAAAGTCATGTGGGCCCCGTTTGGGTAAGTGAGTACATCAACTTCCCGGGGTCGTAACTTTTGCATACGATCTCTGTTTTAGGTGTGTGATAGATCGTTGGAAAGGTATTGTAGAGGATATTCATTTTGGGGGCTCAATAATGGCTTCATATATAATTGAGAACCTCTATATTGAAAAACCTTCATTTGGGCCCTCAAAATGGCCCCAGAAATTAAAAACTGCTAAAAATAGTAAATTGCCAGAAAACTGTTTTGAGCCAGTCAAAAAAGGTGGGTGGCGACCGATATCCACCTGGATCAATCCTCCCTCCTTAGGAAGCAATGGCCTCCATTGGGTTGAGTTCTCAGGGGAGAGGGAAAAGTGTTTACTGAATCTGCATCTTGATGAGTTGCTTGCCTTGTTGGAGACATCACATTGCTCAGTTTGTGGAAGTTTGTCATGAACCTGTCAAGGTTGAGGTCATTCAAAAAGTTGGGATACATGAGAGGAAGATGTGCAGAAGGAATCTTTGCATTTTTCTGCAACCTTTTCGACTTGCTTCTGTTTGATAGAAGGTGCTTGGAGTGAGGTTGTAGTGGTTGCAGTGTCCTTCTGTTCTCCTTTTGAACAAATTGTGAAGAAGCTAACTTTTGCAGTATGAGATACTACCTTGAAACACTTTTTAGGTGGAGTAGTAGTTGGAACTACCTCTGGTATTCTGTAGAGATAACCCACCAGAGAAACAATGACACTACAGGGTCGAGATTCATAAAGAGCATGGCGCTTTCACATATATGGTTGGCCCAAGAAAACATCACAAAAATCCAGTGGGGAAAAATCACATAATACCTCATCCTTGAAGGGTTGGATGCCATATGACAATAGACATTGTTGGATGAAATGAATATCTCATCCTTGGTGAAGCCACCCGATGTTGTATGGCTGCGGGTGTGGTGTTGTCAAAAATCCCAACTATTTGACGACCTCTGTTGAGATGAGGTTCTTCTGGCTTCTGCTATCAACAATACAATGCAGCAGAGTCCCCTTCACCCACATCTATGAATGAAAAAGGTGCTCCCCCTCTTCAGGATATGTTGGTTCTTCTGGTTGAATTGTTGCGGTTACGACAATAGCAGTGGGGTCCGCATCAATGATCTATCCTTTACCATTATTTTCAGAATTAGATTCAGAATCAGGGTTCGGCTCTTTGTCTTTGATCTCGACCACCAATGACTATTTTGAACGACATTCATCGGTGTTGTGCCAAGGGATTTTGTGGAAATTGCACCATTTTCCGGTGTCCTTCTTTGTCTTTCCGTGACCCTTCTTTTCCTGTGTCTTGGAATGGTTTTCGGGAGACTATTTGTTAGGGTTGGCTTTGTCATACTTTGGTTGTTGCGGATTTACAGATCCAAAATCCCATTTGTTCTAGTGCTTAAATTTCTTCTCGATTTTAACAGCATATTGATAAGCAACACCGAGTGATGAGATGTCTAGGAAATCCATTTTAGTCTAGATGTATCTAGGTAGAGCCCCACGGTATTTCAGAACCAAATGTCTCTCAGATTCTTTGATACCCAGCTTGGTGCGTAAGGTATGGAAGGTATTTGTGAACTCTGAAACTTCTTGTCCCCTCTCTTTCCACAATGTGGTCCATCTCATGTACTGGTCCTCATAGTTGCCAACAGGGTAATACTATTCCTTTACCGCATCCACAAAACAATCCCAAGTGGGATCGACCCCATATATTCCAAAATCCTCTGTGGAACTTTTCTCCCAGTAAGTTTCCCACCAATGTTTGTCATGAGGGAGAGATTTAAGGAGTGCGAAGGTGATCTTTTCTTTGTCGAAAAAATTGTGAACAGAGAAATAACTTTCTAGCAGAGTTAACCAATTTTCTAGGGCTTCTTCATCTATCTGTCCTTCAAATATAGGAATATCAAAATTAACTTGTACCTTGAAAGGCGAGGTACCTCCAAAATGGTTGTTTGATGAAGATGTGCTTGATTCTATCAGCAGACATTTAAGGATGTGGGCAAAATTCTCTATCATTTCGTCCCTCTGTCATGTGAGAGCTTGCTCAAGCAACAGATTGATAGGATCGTTTTCTCCGTCGTTTTTCTTTTCTTCCACCATTGAGGGTTTCTTGGGTGTGCAAGAGCAATTTTCTTCAAGAGAGACAATCTCGAGACCCAACTTGCTATACACGAACCTCGTCGAGGACATGCACTGAAAAAACGATCAAGAGCAGCCTGCTCTGATACCACTGATCCAAATTATTTTCAGCATGAAATGCGAGGGGAGATATAATAACGAAATGCACAGAGATATCACACATATTCAATAAGATAACATAAATGTATCAGAGAGGCAACCATAAACACAGATATATAGTAATACATGATTTCTATTAACGAAATAAATGTATAGAGACTATAAAAATACAGAGTGAAAGACACGCTAGAATGGTGGCATCTTATCTTTGAGAAGAGATGTGACGGCTACTCACATTTGCAAGAAGATGGCTACAATGAGGTTTTGAAGGCCTTTTTACAATAAATAGGAATACCAAAAACCTAATACATTCAAAAGCCTAACCCTAGGAGATGAAGCGCCAAAATTCATGGGGGCCCCATTTGGGTAAGTGTGTACATCAACTTCCAGGGGTCGTAACGTTTGCATACGATCTTCGTTTTAGGCGTGTGATAGCTCATTAGAAAGGTTTGTCGAGGCGATTCATTTTGGGGGCTCAGTTATTCCTTCGACTATCATTGAGAACCTTAATCTCGAAAAAACTTCATTTGGGCCCTCAAAATGGCCCCTGAAGTTAAAAACTACTAAAAATAGTAAATTGCCAAAATTGCCAGAAAATTATTTTGAGCCAGTTGGAAAAGGTGGGTGGCCACCGATATCCACCTGGATTAGTCTGGGCGTCACTAATAAATTCTGCCACTTAAAATTTCCCTTGTAAAGAGACACAAATATCTCTCAAATCATGCATTTGTTTGGAAAAATTCTCGTGTGTAAGCTAAATGGGTCCATTTTGGAGATGATTTTTCAACCGTTTCTTCAAATTCCTCACGGTTTGGCTGAAACAAGTCCCACAAAATCGTTTGTCTATTCTTGACACATTTCCAAATTTTATTTGTTGTTGCTCATAAATTTATTTGCAGCAATCCAATATTATTTTTGGATCAATCATATTGAACATATTTAGATAATAAAATCAAGCCATGATTAGATCCGTACCAAATAACTGATAATAAAAACCTATGAAATAAAAAGAAACCTAAATTAATAACCTAAAAATTGTGAATAAAACAAAATCTAGAACAATAAAAATAAAATGAATTTAAACTAAAATCTAACTATAAGTTGTAAACAAATATTGGTTATATTTTCCTTTCAAGTATGATCTTAAAATTCTAGAAGCTTCAAGTTGATGGAGAGGAGAAAAATATTAATTTTGAGTTTCCACAAAATCAAAGAAATGATAGATAATTCTTTTTTTTAATTATTTTTATTTTGAAATGAGATGCAAAATAAAAAAAGAATTTAATTAATTAATCCCACCAAATGATTTTGTGAAAATGAGAAACCAACCAAAATATTATTTGATGAAGTATTGAACCCATTATTCAAAATAGTCAAACTTGCTAATGATCAAAAGAATGAACACATAATCATAATTTAAACGAAAGTAAACAGTTGATAAAAATTAACGTTTTTGTTTAAATTGAGATTTTCTTTGTCGTTTCTAAATTTTGACATATACTCTCGTAATTAATGTCTCATACTATCGTGATTGACTTAAGTTTTTCTCAAAGAAAGCCAAGGTATGGAACTATTTGAAAAGGTTGATTCTATAGCTCATTATAATTATCAAGATTCTAATAGAGGCCCCTTAAATTTTGTAAACATTTAGGGGGAGTTGTTGGGGCCCAAGAACTATACGATCACAGACGATGATGGGGAGATGATAGCCTGAATGGTCTTGGACTATCTATCAGAGGAATTTGACCATGCAGCACACAATAGGGATACGATTCAGGAGGAACTGACAGACATGTGGTAGTTCCTCAATCAAATCAGAGAAGGAAAGACAACCAACAGCAGGGGGATCTAACCATTGGCACCGCAGACAGAGGAAAGAGTGCAAGAAAAGGAATGATATTTGGTCCAGGAAATACTGAAACCACATGTAACATTATACATCACCCCTAGTATGTTTCACATTGACAAAATTGTGGGGTAGACACCCTTGAAGGACTTAATCCAAATCCAACTAGTGCTGACGAGGATACCAGTCGGGGCACTACATAGGTTGTAGGTTAGCGTGAACCATCAGATACATTCTCAAGCATGAAAGGACTTAACGAAATTGAAGCAGGCAAGAAAGAAACAGGATGTGCTAGAAATCATCTATGAGCAGGCTAAATATGAGACCCAGGAGGAAAGGGAGGGCATAAAAGGATTGGAGCAGAAAGTGGCAGGAACTTACGAGAAGATTCCATAGGCCACGCAAAGGGAAGAAATTACAACAACATAAAATATTTTTTGGATTGTGCAGGCAATTGATCAATATCAAAAGGAGTTAGAGAATCTTTGAGAACAACTCACACCAACCACTCCACTAGCAATGAAGGAACAAAGGAAGAAGGAAGCAACATCGAAGTTGTAGGAGATAGAGAAGAAAGTCGGCACAACACCTAACTTGTTTGATAAATCAGTGCAGCCTTGGACTATCTTAGAGGAGGATCAACAGGTCCAATAGTGGGACAAGGAAGACGGAAGGGTCAACGAAGAGATCCAAGAGCTCAAGCAGAAGTAGAAGAAAATACCAATAATAGAACACATCAAAGGGAAGCAGGACATGAAGAGATTGCAGGTAGAGCTAATTACTTCACAAACCCAGAAACAGGAGAAGCAGGCTCAAATAGAATCGTTGCAAGAGAAGGTAGTAGAAGTCCTGGCCCAGACAGAAGAAGTCAATACACAAATAGCACAGACCCAAGTAGAGTGTGTGGAATTGATTAGCGACGACATTCCAGTCCATACAATGGACACACTCAAGGAGAATACTGCGCAAGCGCAGACACAAGAAGTAGAGCTCAAGGAAAATTTCCAGGCAATCACCAAGGAGATCGAGGAAACACACAAAGGATAGGTGGCTTAGGACGAGCCACATGTTAGTGTTGAGGGCCTATTGGAGGAAGACCAAAGTACGAGGCGGAAAATTGTTAAGCCCTAATATTGGCTCGTTACCCCTTAATTGGGGCATATTATATTTAGTAATGTTATTTTATTTATGTCGACTTTAGGCCATTAGTTGTAATTATACCTCCTAGTCTCCTATATATACCAAGGAGACATTTTCATTTTGAATCATATTGTGCTGGAACATTTAAGTGGGGAAAAAGAAGGTTGCCCCCTCGAAGAGGCTTATTATCTAAAATTATTTCTTTTTCAAGGCATTGAGTACTTTTTCTAAGGTTTTTCTATGCTATATTGATATTTGGTTCTTAACATATGGTATCAGAGCTCAAGGTCTTAGGGTTTTGCTGCTACATCTCAGACGCCTTGGAATTTTTTCTATAATTTTTTTTATACAACGTTTCAAAAGGAATGAATTGGAGAATATTTAGTAGATGGATCAAGGTACGTTGGGATCAAATCTTAACTCCTGAGGCCTTATACTTTTGTAGATACAACTTGTACAAGCTAGGGTTCTGGAATCATCCTAAACTGAGTCATTGCAGAATTTTCTCTATAAAATTTTTTATGTAATGTTTCAAACCTTGAAATATAGAGGCTAATAAAAGAAATTAGTAAGGTATCTGTGTTAAAATGTTCTGATTTTGGGTCATCTTAAATTTGTAGATACACCTCGTGTAAGATAGGGTATCTAACTAGTCCTATTGACTAGTCTCAAGAAGGTGTTCCAGGTAAAATGATCATAACTTCTTCCTAGAGTATCCAAATTGAGTGGGACTAGTTTCATTGGATGTTGGATATTTTGTAGTATTTATGGTATGATTTTCAGAATTTTATATCAATTATTTTGTGTGGGGCACGCTATACAAGTGAGATCTCCTGGAAAGGCCAAAAATCAGCAAGTTGTGGGGAAGTTACCATAAATTCTTCTTGGCACATCCAATTTTGATTAGACCTGTGGAATTACAGAGAATAAATATCAGAGAACTACATAAAAGAAAGTTTCATACCTAGAAGGTCTGAAAATTGCGAGATACAATAGAACAAAGACTGTCTAGAAGAACCACCTCAAAATCAAGGTTCAAAAGTGATACTTGGCCAACATGCCACCCAAAAAGGGAACTTCTACACCAAAAAAGCCTCCAGAAAAATCCTACTTGGACTCTTGATGAAGGTGAAGAAATGTGTAGGGACATAAATCATTTACAAAACAAGATAGTAAAAAAATATGAACTACAAGATATGGAAGCTAAGTTGGAGGCAAAGATGGATGGTTTAAAAGAGGATATCATGGAAGTATTGAAAAACTTCGTAACAGAGAAGACACCTGAAAGTGAAAATGCATCCCATGAAATTCACGATGAGGACACAACGAAGGTGAATCAAGAATAGAGAAACTCCAACTTTGGGTTGAAAGATCAACCACGTTCCTAAGATTGATATGAGGAAATTTGATGGCAAGGACCCAATCACATGGATACTTCAGATGGAGCAATTCTTTGATCTACATAATGTGCCACATACACAAAAGGTACGAAATCCTTCTTTATATTTAGAACCTAATCAATTTGTATGGTATCGATGGCTTTGTTCTCGCAAATCACTCGTCACTTGGACAATTTTCATGGAAGAAATGATAACACACTACAAGGATACAACAAGCAATACCTTCTTTAGCCAATTGATAAATCTCAAGCAAAAGGGTTCAGTTACCGAGCACATTGAGAACTTCCAAAGATTGAATATAAAGGTAACCGATATTCCATATGAGCAC
>JZKD02S1674554.1:257193-274731 GCA_000966675.3 Picea glauca
ATCACATCGAGAATCAACAACAAGTTCTCCAAATTTTAAAGGACAACCTGACCATGGCACAGAATCGCATGAAACAACAAGCAGATCAACATCGTAGTGAAAGAAGTTTTGAAGTGGGCGATTGGGTGTTTTTAAGACTACAACCATACAAACATATGTCCCTCAAGAACATCAAGAAGGATAATAAATTATCACCAAAGTACTATGGCCCTTATAAGTTGTTGCAAAAGATTGGTACTATGGCATACAAATTGGATTTGTCTACATCTTCACGAGTACACCCAGTTTTCCATGTTTCATGCTTAAATAAGGTTATAGGTGATACTATCCCAGTTCAAACTATATTTCTAGAACTTGACAAGGAAGGAAAAAACATATTGGACCCTGAAGCCATCACTGACACAAGAATTTTCCAACTAAGGAATAGATCCATTTCAGAGTATCTCATTAAATGGAGGAAGCTACCGGCTGAAGATTCCACTTGGGAAGATGAGTCTTTTAGACAGAAGCATCCAGAGTTACTCAAGCATTGCGGACAACACCTGTCTCAAAGGGAGGGGCATGTTAAGCCCTAATATTGGCTCATTACCCCTTAATTGGGGCATATTATATTAGTAATGTTATTTTATTTATGTCGGCTTTAGACCATTAGTTGTAATTGTACCTCCTAGTCTTCTATATATACCAAGGAGACATTTTCATTTTGAATCATCTTGTACTTGAACATTTAAGTGGGGTAAAAGGAGGTTTCCCCTTCGAAGAGGCTTATTATCTGAAATGATCTTTTTTTCAAGGCATTGAGTTCTTTTTCTTTGGTTTTTCTATGCAATATTGATATTGGTTCTTAACAAAAATCAAGGTGTTTTTGGGAAAGAAAGCATGCACAAGGAAAGCGACAGCTGGGAGGAAACACAACACACACGCATGCAAGGAAAGAAACAACTGGAAGGAAGAACAACAAGCACACATGGGAGGAAGACCTAATGATGGTAGGTTTAGGGCTTTGGTAAGGTATTGTAGTGGCTGAAGAGCCATAAATGTATAAATATAGAAACCGAGGTACTATAGGGGGGTTGGTTCGGGTTATTGTTGTTGTTATTGGTTGTTTGGATTATTATGGCTATAGTAGTTATGCATGCGTTGATGAGATATGTAAGGGTTTTTTCTATATGATCTATTTTGTAAGTTGTTGAGCTAGAAAGAACATAGGAAGTTCTATCTTGAGGGTTAGATCACAGGATGGGGAACCTGATGTGATCTATTCCACCTCATATAGATATTACCTGACTCTGGAGGATTGTAAATCATGTAACGTTGTAGTTGCAGAAATACCATAATAAAAGAGCCAAGAGCCAAATATTTGTGGAAGTAGCCCAAGAGAGGGTGAACCACGATAACATTTGTGTTGTGTGATGAGTGTATGTTTATCCTTATCATCATTTCAATAGTGTTATGCTTAATGAATGTTTGTTATATTTCCTTCATAGTCGCAAATGATAGTAGATTTCAGTTACAGTTATAATAATGGTTCAATATTCAACTCCCTTATCTCACACTCAATACTAGGCCATAAGCACATGAGTCTTATCCTGTGTGTTGTGTTGCCTTCGGGTTTACCAGGAGGGACGATAGTTTTAGAGGCTTTATTGGAAACCCAACAGACATGAACCCTGGGTCAATAAACTGAGATAGTGGGTAGAATCAGGAATCAAACTAGCAAGATCCATGCCACAAAATAAAAGAGGTAAACAATGTTCCATGCACAACAAATATCCATAAGACAAACCCCTTAAATTACATATCTTAGAGATAATTAAATACACAATGGAATAAACATATATAGAAAAAACAGAGAGCACTGATCTTTTCAAGTAAACGTTCACCAACTAGATGCAGACCAAGGACGTTCCTCCCAACCATAGACATTGTTGTTATTTTACTCTCAACAATAGGTCACCCCCGAGCCAGGGCTATGAATCCACAAGGAAGGGTCCTAGTCCAAGTCTAAACACACAATAGTTGGATAACTAGCTCTCAGGTTTCCCAACCTCACAAAAAGTCTAAAATCCCATCCCTCTTTCCTCCTCAGCCTGCACAACCCAAAGGAAATGGACACCCTTGTATACCATGTGGTCACTCAGATTGTCCCATTTCTCTCTAGGGCTCTAGTGTTACTAGTTAAGAAATATCCCTACTAGAAACTCCAAGGATTCTCAGTTGTGCACAGTTCTATATGAAATTCCATTACTCTCATAACTAATAGGCCTCTCATCACTCAAGCTATCACAGGCCTTTCAACACTCAAAACAATTGAAAGTACACCAAATATATTCTACCCATCATATACAACCCCAAGATAATGGACCCCCTTCTCTGCCACGTAGTCCCTCAGGTTTTCCATATCCTTCCAAGGCTCCAATACTTTTGGTTAAGAATCTCCCTGTTGAGACTCTCAAGACTCAGAGCTATGGAAAGTTCTAACTGAACTTCCATCAACCTCATGCATGCATGCATCCATTCCCTTCTGGAATGATCAGTAATTATTACAGCCATTCATCAATGGATCTCCTCTTCCTTCCATATGTTTCCATTCTCATCCCAAGAGAATAAAACCCAACAATAGTGAGTGAAGAGGAAATAAGAACAAGGGGAAAAGGGAAAAAAACAAATGGGGGGAAGAAAATGAACAAAAGGGAAGAATGATACCCAAAATTCACCCAAAGCCATTCTCATGCAGCCATTTGTATACATGCTCATACCAAGAGAACATGAATTCAACCTGAGTGAAGTAAAAGGAAGAAGAATAAGAACCAGGGAGAAGAAGCACACCAAAACAACCCCCAAGGGATGTTTATATAATCACAAGAACCAAGAACCACATGGCCATATTTTTCCTTGTTTCCATGACCAGAAGGGAATTCAATGGTGACTTCAAAGTAGATATATAAGATAAATCATGTTGAAGATGGAAGCATAGATATGTACACATATTTATTTGTGGCCTAAGGATTCTCCCATAGAGAGGAAGAATATTATGATGAGACACTTTCTCTAGTAGCCAAAAGAAGTGTACATAGAGCATCCACAAGATGCTTGAAAATGAGTCTCATGTCTACATATTGAATAAGATTTTGTACGGGCCTAAACAAGCATCCAGGGCATGATATTCCAGATCAGACAGTTACTTGATGAGCTTGGGAATGTTTTTTTCCCCCACAACAGCCTCCCAATTGTTACAAAAATATTCCCCTACAGACAAGTGAACTTTCTATTGGATTATTGACCCCTATACCAATATAGAAAAAATCATTTGGACACTACCATTCCTATAAAATATTTTTTCTTATCGAAAGAGACAAGAGAAGGTAAATTAATATGTACTCTATTTATGATGTTTGTCCCAGCTTCTCCTACCCGCAAACTTGATCTGATTCCTTGCGTAAATCAATACCTACAAGGAACAACAAGAAGCAAGTGACTTCCTTCTACTCTAATGGATTAGGAAAAGAAAATTCATCTATGCAAACAAAATTAAACATAGACAAGCACATGAAACCACATACTTGAAGGAAATAGGCCAAGTATATTAAATGAGAACAAACAAAACTTACAGACCACGAATGATATCGGCTGCAACTCCTCCAATCTCTCCTCATCCAACCCTTGAAAGAATCCCACGATCATATGTCTGATATCTCCATGATGACTCCTTCATCATGGAAATCCCTCATTATATACGATTTGGAGGCTTAACCACCATAAAGAAGATCACTCATTGGATCCACTAAAATGGGATCTCCAAGATTTTTAGGGAGAAAATATATCATAAGGATTTTAGGGAGAAAATATCTCAACCATCCATGAGATTCTCAACCTCTCCTTGATATTATGAAACTAAATGTGAGGTGGATTCTCACACTCAATTAATTTCCTTTTTATGAATATAATAAATAATTTATGTGAACATAATATTTTGACCTTCATATGAATAATAATGAATAATCTATATGATATATGTCTCTACCACATTGACTAGGGATTGTGACAAATGTTCTTTTATGTTGTTAATGTGTATGCAACACTTAGCAAGGTGCATATGACAATTTTACGACACTTGCGATAGTTATGGTGAGGTACTTAAGTGTGGAATTTTGATGTGTAACATATTTCCCCTAAAGTGTGTGATCAAAAGAGAAACTGATGGCTGAAACCGTTTACAAATTATTCAATGCAAGGTTGTGGATTTGGACAACCTGGCAGAAGATGCAAACAATATTCAAATAGTGTTAATATATGTTCCATTTCTGAGGCAGACATACCTATTCTCAGAATATGAGATGACTCAAATCACGGCCACTAACCAATACACTGTGGATCCATGAAAAGTATTGACTAAGGATACAACCACCATAGATACAATGTGGATCCATACCTCCATGACATGAACTGATCATAGCCACAAAAAATACACAGTGGAGCTATGAGATGATAAAACATAGCCACAGACCAATACAATGTGGATCCATGTGACAGTATATATATCAGCATGCTCAAATGATCTCCTTCGCATATTGGGAAAAGAAAATAACATAATGAACACTCAAACCAGGGTCTTCGTCCCAATCCCGATGCTTTTAAAATCTATCCATGTGAATAGATTATTTGACATCGAACATGGTAGAAACCACTTGATTACCGATCATTGAGGAAAATCCTGAACAAGTGCGAGGGAAATCACCAATGATGTCAATGACTCCCAAGGTACCCTAGTACATTCCAACGAATGTGAATAAATGATTTGAGGTTGAACATTCATGGAATCATCCAATCAGAGGTCAATGATGTAAACCTACTATCATAAGCAAGGATGCTTGTCATTGAGGCATGCAGGTCCCAATGTAATAACTGGTTTCTAAGTCTAATACATGGATGATGTGTTGAAGTTGACAGGAAAATACTCATCGAAGGAGGGATTTGATGTATCCCCCATCACCGACATGAAACTGACACAAGAAATTGATATAATATGGTGAATCGAATGAGCATAGACTAACATACGAAATGGAAACTAGTAATACTGCAGATGGATGGTTTGAAGTGAAACTTCCCTTGAAAATGATGAGGCATGACAACTAACTTGGTAGAATTGACCTGAAGAGTACCAATAATGTAATGTGATAGCAATAAGATTACTCTTTGACCAGATGAAAAAGTATGGAAACACATGGAATTGGTATGACTCAGACATAAGCGGATTACCCAACTGTAAGACAAGATGCAAACGGGTGAAATGTTTAAGGGATGCAATAGCTTCCATAAAGGATTCTAAAAAACTTGACCCAATTCCTTCAATTTTTCCCCCACAGAGATAGATGAGTACCTCTTTTTAATTTAATGAGCTCGAGGAGGGTAAGACATGCTCGATATAGCTTACCTTCGGTAAGTTCCTCTTCCTTTATTTAACAAACTAGAAGAAGTAAGGGTTTGTTCCCATATTGGTCCCTCAATGTGTAGTTAATCAAGTCTATAGAAGGAAGACTCAGTGGTTTTTCATGTTTAGAGAGTCTGAAAAGAACTTAAAGGCGACTCCATGGATGAATTTTTCATAAATTTAGTCTCCCAAGCCCAAAAAAAAGTGTAAAACAATATAGGGGATAAATATTCTAATCATTCTTGATTAGAGTGTTTCTTTTTCATATTTAGCCTTCTCATGAGGGCCAAATAGAGATAAAATATCACTCAAAAGACTCCCTTTCAAACATTTTAACGAGTGTGAAAGGAAGAAAGATCACTGGACAATCTTTTCATGTTTAGAGAGTCTGAAAAGAGCTTAAAGGAGATTCCAAAGAGTTCCTTTTTCGTATATATTTTATGAGTCTAAACAAGAGCTAAAAGTGTACTAGGTAACCTATTATCACTTATTTATGAGCATGAGAAAGAAAACAGACTAAGCTCATTCTAGAAAATGACTACTACGTTGCGATGGGAATGTCCTTCAAACAAGGATCACTCCTAGTAGTGTGTCTCTCTAGAGGTAGTTTTCCCCCAACTTCTTTGGCAGAAGTTGGTGGTTTTTCTCCAACATGATGTCCACCAACTGGATACCTACTCCCTAAGCGTCGTTTCCTCCAACGATTCTTCTTCTTTCCTCTTTTAGGTTTCTGGTTACTAATGGAAACATTTTCACTAGGCGGAGAAAAATAACGTTCAAGTACTCGATCCAGAGTGAGAATTGATTGTAATGGAGGGGGATCTATTTCATTTTTTAAGGATCTTGATAGAGACAATTAACTATGCTCATAGCTTATGTTTCATTTTTTAACGTGCTTTCCAAAGAGAATAAAAACTATACAGAAGACCTTTGTTTCATTTTTAACGATCTTTCCACAAAGAAGAAAAACTATGCTCAAAACCTCTCCTTGATCATGGCTTCCAAGAGGAAAATTCCCTAGAAGGAATACATGTCAAGGGAAAAATGTCAGCCATGGATTCTAGGAGATCTTTGTTAGATGGAAGAAAAACACTCCAGAAGGAATACATGTCGACGACATCGATAACGGTAGGGATATTTGTCTCTAATATCCCTATCAAAGAGATGACCATGTCAACTATCAAATATCAGTTAGGAGAAGGGAGAGATTCCCTCTCATGTGGGGTTGAACGCATGGGGAAGGTAGTTACATAATTGACCTACACCAGGGTGGACATCGCTGACATGTATGGATCGTTCAGGGAAGGAAGAGGGTTGACCATCAGATGAGGGTTAATGAATGAAAGTTGGTCAATCGTTACTATGTTTATGTTGTGAGGGAAAAATATCACTCGAAAGAGAGTGGACACAAAATCTCTCATAATGTAGACATAGTCTCTCCCGAGGAGTAGGCTAAAGTCCAAGGGGTCGTGAACTACCATCATAGAGTGGTCTGCGAAACTAGAGATTTTGGGTTTGATCCCCAGTGTAGTCACGAACTTCTCTTACGAAAATAGTCCCCTACGGATAGGTGAACTTTCCCTTGGATTATTAACCCCTATACCAAGACAAAAACAATCATTTGGACACTACCATTCCTATAAACTCATTTTTCTTATCAAAAAATAGAGGAGAAGGTAAAGTAAGATGCACTTTATTTATGACATTTGTCCCAGTTGCTCCTACCTGCAAACATGATCCAATTCCTGGTGCAAATCAATACCTCCAAGGAACAACAACAAACAAGTGACTTCCTTCTACTCTAATGGATTAGGTAAAGAAAATTCATCTATGAAAATCAAATTAAACATAGAAAATCACATGAAACCACATACTTAAAAGAAATAGGCCAAGTATATTAAATGAGAACAAAGAAAACTTACAGACCACAAATAATGTCAGTTGCAACTCCTCCATTCTCTCCTCATCCAACCCTTGTAAGAATCCCATGAAAATAAGTCTGATATCTCCAAGCTTCCTTCTTCATCATGGAAATCCCTCATTATATCATATTTGGAGGCTTAACCACCATGGATAAGATCACTCACTAGATCCACTAAAATGGGATCTCCAATATTTTTAGGGAGAAAATATCTCTCAAGGATTTTAGGGAGAAAATAGTTCTCAAGGATTTTAAGGAGGAAATATCTCTCAAGATCCACCAAATTAAGATTTTGGTTTGATAAAATATCTCAACAATCCATGATATTCTCAAACTCTCCTAGAGATTAGGAAACTAAATGTGAGGTGGATTATCACACTAAATTAATTTCCTTTTTATGAATATTAATAAATAATTCATGTGCACATAATATTTTGACCTTCATATGAATAATAATGAATAATTCAGATGATATATTTCTCTACCACATTGCCCAAGTATTGTGAAAAATGTTCTTTTATGGTATCAAGGTGTATGCAACACATAGCAAGGTGCATATGACACTTTTACGACACTTGAGACACTTAGGGTGAGGTACTTAAGTGTGGAGTTTTGATGTGTAAAACCAATTTTATTGTCTTAGCCTCTATCCAAGACAAGAAATTGAGCCCCCTTTTAATTCTTCCAATTGGAAACCTCACATTCTCTCCCTCATGCAAATGGCTATGCCTAATTTCTCCTCACCCTACCCCACCTTATCATATCCAATTCCTCCTCAACTCACTTCTACTTGACAATCCACACTTCTCCAAGTTCCCTCTTCCTGCACTAACACATAGTACATTGAAGTGCGCATCCTTTATTTCACCTCTACATTAGCACACCATTGATTCCTTCACCAATTCATAAGCCAATTACCTTTGAACTTGGATAATGCTCCAACGCGCTTTTGCCAAACCTCATTGACACACATCTTCATCACCAGTGAAATTCGCATGATCAATGACGTATCACCGATATTGGTCACATCATTATCTTCATCATGCACACTCCTTTCACCAGCTGACTTCCTTCCACTCATGCTATTGCATCACATTTTGGAATCTTCCCTACCTTTCACTTCATTACATTTCTTACCGACAAGGTTCACCTCTTCTTCCCCAACGTTCTTCCTATTGATAATTTTCCCTCTCCTATCCTTGATACATCATACAAAGGACATCAAACCCTCATCATCGTTAATCACATCGAATATTATCTTCTCCCTCTTGCCAATGATGACTAGCTCAACATGGCTCACTTTCTCCTTGAGGCTTATCTCATCCCCCTCCCATCTTAGATCCCTTATTGTTGTGTTCATCATTCAATCTCCTTATATTTCCAATGACTAAACTCTCCACGCCTATCTAGACATTTAGTCAATAATTTCCTATTTCACATGATTCACTTCAGATCACAATCACAATCAAGTTTTAGTGTTCCCCAATGGCTTTCTTCGTGCACATCATACTAGCTTGTTTTATTTTAATTTCTTGACATTACAACTAAATATTCATTGTGTAAGCTTCTCTTAGCATCATATGGGTTAATCACAAAACCTATAGGTCTTGTGCTGGTTTTGAAACTCACTTTGGGAGAAATATGGCTCTTTCATCTCCTAGACAGTGTTGAGTGCACTAGACGTCAGTTGGCGGTTTTGGTGGATTTATAACTTTATTCTATTAATGCATAACCTTAGTCTCAATGGGTGGATCAGGAGCCTATACATCACAAATGACCTAGCAACTGATGAAAATAAATTTGGGTGAAGCAAAAAAGAACACGATGTTGGATTACTGAGAGGGGGGGTGAATCAATAATAGAGAAATATAAACTTTTTCAACCATATAATGAAAGTATTATATCAATGTAGCATTATCATCCAATAATTGTAGAGTAAACAAACAATGAACAAATGAGAAATCATACACATACACAGTACACCATTTTTTGTACGTGGAAACCCAAAGTAGGAGAAAAACACATAATTCTTTTTCTTATATGTGTTGAAGAATTACATTCATTGGAAGCACCAACTTCCTTTGTTTTCGAGCTGCAACTCAAAGAAGGCTCTAACCCCCTAGTTTCTCAATCTACAACCCGAGGGAATCTCCAACTCCCCAATTATCTGGCTACAACTAGAAGGAGGATACAACCCCCTATGTTCTCCAGCTACAACCAATTTTCCTTTCCCCGTCCAACCGCTCTTACGTAGAAGTATAATGATGGAACCATTGTCACACTATCATTGTGATATATATTGTTGTAAACCTGTACAAATCAACATGTAACAACCTATACCAATAACTTCTGCCAACATGTACCATACATCAACCAGTACCTCAACTTGTACCATAAACAAATGCATCAACCATGCACCAAACCTGTACAAATAACCTTTCACAATAACTTGTCCAAGCAACCTGTAATCAACATGTACCATAAACAACTGCATCATCCATGCACCAACCTATACCTCAACCTGTACCATCAATGAGTGCATCAACCATGCACCAAATATGTACCAATCATGCATCAAATACACATCAACTATGACTCATCAAGATGTACCAACATCATCAAGTATACACCTCATGTATGTTTGAACTCATCAACTACTTGTCTCAACCATGTACCTCAACTATACACCAAGTTCATATACCAATATAACCATCAAACGTTCTCTAGAAATACATCACACTATCCATGAACAAATACCATAAACCCTTACATCAAACCATGTGCCACAACCTCACTGTTATGTAGCCTCAAGATAAACCAACAACTTCAACAACACATCACAACCAAAAGACCAATACCCATATGCCAAATACCAACAACAAAATACCAATTGTATCCCTCAACAAATTTGATATATGCAGCAATATTGAACATCCAATACCATCACAAGAGATAAACCCTAGCTCACAAAACATACCTCAAACAAGATATGCCATATCTTTGATAAATAGACCCCAACCATGTTGTTGCCGTGATTTTTCTACCACACTTTTTCTACCGCACTTTTTCTGCTGTGATTTTCTGCTGCACTTTTTTTTCCGCGATTTTTCTATCACACTTTTTCTACCACAATTTTTCTTCCGTGATTTTTGTGTTCCACTTTTTCTGCCACACTTTTCTTGTTCCACTTTTTCTCTATCAATATTACCTTCCCAAATAACCTTTCACAAAAAATAGATATTCAAGTGTGATTAAATGAGAGAGCCTTGCCTCTTATTTATACTTTCATGTAGCATCCCACTTTCCTTATTTTAGGGATTTTGCCATTAACTTTAATATTTAAATAATTTATTTTGCAAACACTTTGACTTTTTGGGGCTTCTAGATGACTCATGAGGGTTCTCCAACTTCACATGGCCATAACTCTCTAACCGTGAGGAGTTATGTGACATTCCACATACCAATGGAAATGGCATTACATGTACTATCCATCTAGAATAGTATTACCTACAAATATATCAAAAATCATACCATTATACATCCAAAAAACTTGGGTCCATTACCCAAACCTTTGTTCTACTAGAATTCACTACTGGACTTTCTTCAAGGGTTGACATCAATGGAAACTAACCCAATTAATCAACACGTGAGACCCAAAATTTTATTAAAAAATGCCTTTGGGTGAAACCTTTTAGCATTTGTCAAAGTGAATTTTTCATCCCTGAAATAGGCCAATTTTATTATTTTCTCCTTTGTGATTCCAAAGAAACTGACTTAATTGAAATATGAGGTACGTAAGTGCTAAAACGATCGTCTAATATTTATCTCCAAGAAAGGCCCGATATTCATGGCGATCATTAGACATCGATCCAATCAAATGATGGGAAAACATGTTTAGTTATCCTGATATATGTTTCTCTCTGTGTTCTCCACATTGCAAAAAATGGCACCTCAATTGGGCATCATATAAGGAAGTTATGGCATTTCGAACTCAAGCTCTCATTGTCTCTTGCTAGTTTGACACTTAGATTTTTTTTTTCCAATTTTTCTTTCCCTGGAAGGAGAATTTCCCTATGAATCTTCCAAAGAAATTCAAAATATTTCCCTTGAATTCCTCCGATACATGTCAGAGGATTTAGAACAAACACCTCTGATACATACCATAGGAGTTAGTTCAAAATCCTATGAATATGTTGGAGGAGTTAATACTAACTCCTCTGAACAGGTCAGAGGAGTTAGTACTAACTCCTCAAGCAATTTGGAGGATTTATTACTAACTCCTCCGAAACTAAAAAAAATATTCCTGGTAAATCAACCATAACAAACGAATTGGCTATTAGTGTTGCACGTTCTTTATACCATTGGAAAGGTCTTTCCGAGATATAAAACTTTCTAGTTATGTAGTTTGACAAATTACTAACTCATGGTATACTTAATTCAGTTCGGAGGAGTTAGTACTAACTCGTTAAAACAAATCATAGGAGTTACTATTAACTACTTTGAAACATGAAAAATTGTCTTTCGTAAAATGACCATAACTTTTGACTCAAGTGTCCATTGTCCACTTTATTTATACTGTTGGAAAGGAATCTTCATGATCTACAACATCATAGTTATATGATTTGATAAATTACTAACCTATGGTATAATTATTGTTGTATTAATATATGACACCTTCTTGACATCCTTGAAGAACACCATAGCTCAACCGCAAGCAAAGGAACCATGAATCAAACTCAAGAAATTTTATAAATGATACTTAAATTATTTTATGCCCCATTCATATGCATTATAATGATTAGTATTTATGTCTTATTTGGATTTACTCTCATCTACTGTATGTTGAACAGTGTTAGGTACCCATGCCAAGAGGGAGATGCACTCTTGCAATGCGATCTATAGCCAATAAAATTACAATGGTAAAATGATGTCGATTGTTATAGAAATGGGATGTAGTGAGCGTAACTAAGCTCGAACTACTAAAGAAGGAGTCTGAACCCTATGACTATCAATGCCCTAATTCCCAAGCCAATCATTACGACAGATAAGGTGTACTATGGCCAAAATCCATTACTATCTACCAATGCTAGGAGAAAATTTTGAAATGTAACAGTTGTCCTTGTTACTAATCATCACAAAGAGGATGAGGACAAATGTTGGAATATGAAAGGTCATGGATGGAGATGAAAGGTCGAAGGTTTTATTGGACCTCAATAAATACTAGAATAGAACCCAAAGAATGGGATTTTGGCTCTTCAAACATTGTACGCATCTGAACTACTTCGGGAATACAGTGCCAAGTAATTTGGAGAGTTTTCCTGATATTTTTCATGTAATATTGTTGAAACGTTTAATACGGAGAAGCCCTCGGGGCCAAGTTTTGACTAAGAGAATGACTTGTATGTTTTTTTTTTTTTTTGCAAACTATTTCAAACAGAATGTTTATTGTTCACATGGGTTGTAAGAGCATGTTTGTTTATGGACTATTCTGATGCAATACATGTATTATTGCATTTTTGTAATTATTTTGTATATTACATTTCATGAGTGAATGAGCTTCTAATGTATGTGTTATAGTGACTTAGACTATTCTGGTTATATAGTCATGTGCATGTGTTATCTGACTTTATTTCTTCATTTCAACTATCTAGGTGAAGCTACTGGTATAGTTATTTTCATGCCACAACTCATTCACTTACGTTAATTTGCGCCTACATAGGATAGGTTAGATTACAATTATATTAGAAATGCATTTAGATAGTATTCATTTACATCTTCTATTTTCACAAAAAGACATCAATCACCCTCATCGATGGATTGAGACACAATCAGTAGAACCAAACCACCAATGGCAGGACCGAATCCGAATGGGATCCTTATTCCAAATGGTGAGAGGTTTAATTGGGACCTCTTACCAAGGATAACCCCTTACTGTTGTAGGGAAAATTTGGACCTATCAACAGAATTAGCGCTAGAAGGAGGGTTGGATGACAAGCCTACCATTGTGGATTCATTTCATTTAACTCTTAAACATCCCATGGCTCCTCTCCGTACCTCTGTATGGGATGACCCTTTAAGTATTTCGATAACCACTGGAGGCATTTCAGTCAAGACAGTGAATCTCTTGCCAAATCCCAAATTCGATGGTGAAGGGCATGTCTCTGTATTTACATATCTCAAACAATTTGACATCGGTTGACAAAATATTAAGATTGTACAAGACAGTGAAACATGGCGATTTTTCATCCTCACATTTGAAGGGTGAATTAAAGCCCGGTTTAATACATTTTAAGAAAAATCAATTCATAAAACAATTCATGGAAATGTTTATTGTTGCTCATGAAAATTATGTTTATGAAAAACTCGTTGATGAACTAGAAAAAATCTGTAGGCTAAGAAATGAACCTGAGATTGATTTATTTGAAAGAGTAGTGCATATTTACTGTAGATTTTCTGAAAGAGGTGAACCCTCGGGCCAAGAAATATTTGATTGGTTTTCATATCTTGTCTCTAATTATGAAGAATGTGATTTGAATGATCAAGCCATCTCATATTCACAAAATTCAGATCTGACCACAAACGATATTGGGGACATAATATCCAACCAACACTCTGACACAACTGTAGTGGAATATTTATTAGTAATCCTAGAAAATGTAGCCTCGGAGTGTGAACCATGTAATGATTCCCATTCTTAAAATCAAGATCATATTATGGTCCGTGATGAATCTCTTCGTGAGGAAATCCCATCATCTTCAGAATTTGAAGATATTCATGCACTCTATACAAATGTGTTTGAAGATTATCATCCGCATGAGAAGACACTTATTTATCATGTAATACACTTTTCACATTACTCTTTTGGTAATGAAACATTTAATTATATACTAGATGAAGAATAGTGTCCATCCTTGATCGATCAAACACTCATTGTGAATGACACTTCATCCGAGATGTATCACTTTGAAACCCCTTTGCAATTTCAATTTATGGAACATGTTGAATCACAATTTAATCATAATGATCCTATTTTCGATTACTACTTTTTTGTTCCATATTTGAGTGTGGGTACCAAGTTATCATTGATTGATCCTTCACAATATGATATTTCTGACCTTCATGCACATATGCTAATCACTGCAAATATAAAATATGTAGAGCATAATGAATTTTTTTATCCTCATGAATAAATTATAAAAAACAAACAACCCATCACCATGCAAGGCATATGAAACATTAAGTTAATCTAGGAAATGTTATCACCTCAACCTGCCCTAGAATTACTTGTTATTCCTCAGGGGAAAATTCCGTAGTCGTCCTTGGATTCTATTTCAATGCTCCAACACTCCTCACATGATTTTTTTGATTTCATAGGAGAGGATTTGGAGCTATCTTTCACTCAAATTTTCCCTCAGAAAATCCACCATTATCTCTCCTCTCATCATGCAGAGTACATGAAATGTGAAACTAGGGACATCTACATCGACAATGAGACACTCATTTTTTTGTCGATGATTATGACAAGTTCTTTTTGTCTTATTTATACCCCTGGGATGAGAAATACCACCCAATTTGAGACTCCCTTGCAAAGTACATTGCATGCAACTTTCATTCATGAGCCTCATCGTCCATGTATTCATTGTTGATTTCCTTCCAGCAATCATATGATGATCATTGTAAATTTTATGAAATAATTGAAACTTGGTTGTAGGAATCCTACACGTCTACATTTCCCATGAACAATATGTTGATACTGAGAAGGGGTTGAATCAATATCAAGTACAATTTAAAACCTTTTTCAACTTATACTTAAACCATTCAATTATATCCAATGAGCAATGAACAATAGTAGAGTTACACCAATACACCACAATACACCATGCACAATATATGAGAAATAATCAATAGTTATTGTTCAAGGGAAGTAATGACTTCCAAAGGTAGCTACAGCTTCCAAATGCAAAGTGAGGGATAAAAATACAAGAGGAAGATACAATCCTCCAATATCAAGAGAGAGTTTAACTCTTGATCAAAATCTGGACCAGGGGTCAAATTTTAGCTCAAACATCAACGTTCTCGGAATTGCCTCAAAACGAACGAGAGTGTAGCCCTCATCATCACGAACCTAACACAACTTGTTTCGTCTCAAACAAATGTCAGGAGCGTGAGATATCGCGACCTGTTTGAATCGCCAAACAGGGAAAAAAAATGAGCGCTGACTGTGTAGTTCGTACAGGATGACATGGCAGGGCCGTATGATGATGTGGCAGAGACCGTACAACTGTATGTTGATGTGGCATGTGAAGACGTGGCAGTTTTCAATTGGTATTTGAAGGTGAATGGTATTTTGACACGTGGCATCATTTTTGGTCAATGGTATGGTGCCACGTGGCCCAGTCATGGGCTGCCACATGGCACCCCTTTATTGGCTATTGGTTTGTTATTTAAAATTTTATGGGGTCTGTGGGGGTCGAACCCTGGACCTCCCCACCGGTGTAAAGCCTTAACAAAGTCTGCCCGACCAATACACCACCATTTGTTGCTTGCTATGTAAGTGGATTAATATCCATTTGAATTTGAATTGTTTTAAATTTGGCGCAGGGGTCGGGCCGAGGCTTAGCCCCGGCCCGTGGTTGTATCACTTTACATATATGACCGGTGGACTATTGTGCGCGCGGGGAGTTTGTATTACGAATGGATCCCATCCCCTAGTCGCACACCGTATATGCCATATGACCACCACATTATACGGAGCACGTATTACAAACAACCCCGGTTGCATGTGTTTTAAAACCACATGACCTTTACATAGTTGGCACGAGTTTTGGGGTTTTGATTTGTGTATCAAATGGATTCAGCCCTCGGTTTTATACGTGCCCAAGTGACCCTTTTCTATATGGAGGTTTTCACATGGGTTTTTCCAAATGGTTAAGCTTTATGTGCCACCACATGTCACGCCCAGGTTTAACTTTGGAACAGGTGCCTAACTTTGTGCTGGGATGTGGCCACATGGCCCCCATGCGCCCAACACCTCCGGGATTTGGGGGCTTAGTTCCCTAACTGTTTTACAAATTGGTGCATTTTGTGGAGATGTGCATGGGTGATAGGTTTAGGCAAAGGAAATTCCCAGAAGCCAGGTTACTCACACACAGGTGCATTTTGGCGAACCAGAGGCAGCAAGCTTGAAGGAAGAAAATGGCAGGAGGCCTATCTTCTTCATTTTTTGGCCAAATGAGGTGTTGTAAAAGCCTAGCTAGGGGTTTTGGACGTTCTGAATCCATTGGAACTATTTTCACAGCCATTTGAAGACTTCTTTTGCATATTTTTAACCATTGAAGTTTCAGGAAGCTCTAGGGAGCTTGAAGCCCTCATTGTTTGAGGTCATGCACAGATGAGCCTATGTTTGTTTTCTATGATTGAATAATCATTTTTGGCTAATTATTATGCTATGAAAATTTTGGGATAGGTTTCAGATCCATTTGAGGACTTTTATAGGTGTTTTTTCCAAAGAGAAGCTTAGGGAATCTTAAAGGCCACATGTAGAAGAGGTCATAACCGGATGAGCCAAGATCCGTTTTCAAAGTTCTATTAGTCATTTTTGGGGTTTTTATGTATTCTGAACCCAATGGTATAGTCAGAATTTCCATTGGAGTTGAGCAGTAGCTTGTAAAAGAATCTTTGACAAATTAATCCTAGAGAGCCAAGTCCATTGAAGGAGGCTCAAGGAGATGTAGCCCAGAGAGGGGTGAACTCCTTTATCATCTTTTTATTGTTATGAGTTTGATGGTTTATTTGCTGCAAGTGATGTTGTTGTGTATTTGTTTAAAGCACATATTTAACCTTTTAAATAACATTTCCTCACACATGAACATTGAAAAGAAGAAGCATGAACTTAACACATAAATCATCTTGCATATTTTAACACATGAAGCAAGGTCTTGTAAAGTTTATTTTATTGAAGTAGAGGATGTTTGCATAGAATAACAAGTCAACCTTCTATTTTCAGATCAGATGGTATCAAAGCATAGTTTGTTTTGCTCATGTATTTGCCATTGATAGCTTGAAATTTATCTATTGGTATTATTGTGCAAGTTTTGTGTTGAAGTTTGATATCTTGCAAGGATGGAGGAAGCTTCAAACATTGATAGTTCCCATACATCTTCATTATCCAAGTTCTTTGACAAAG
>JZKD02S1674554.1:282568-301823 GCA_000966675.3 Picea glauca
GCCCCGTTTGGGTAAGTGAGTACATCAACTTCCCGGGGTCGTAACTTTTGCATACGATCTCCATTTTAGGCATGTGATAGCTCATTGGAAAGGTATCATCAAGGAGATTCATTTTAGGGGCTCAATATGCCTTCATATATCATTGAGAACCTTTATCTCAGAAAACCTTCATTTGGGCCTTTAAAATGGCCCCAGAAGTTAAAACCTGCTAAAAATAGTAAATTGCCAAAATTGCCAGAAAGACGTTTTGAGCCATTTGGAAAAGGTGGGTGGCCACCGATATCCAACTGGATCAAATAAAGAACACCAATTGTCATTAGCTAAATTTATAGTTCGTGGTGATCATTTTAGTTTAATTTCCTTGTCATCAAGGTTTTCTTATTTTAGCGGAATGCTCTTCATTTTGTTTCACTAAAAGTTTGGCTTAATCTTGGTTTTCTTCCATCTTCATGAGGAAAGAATGTGCATGAATTCTCCAAGAAATTCAATTGCAAAATTCACTTGTCTCAACAACATTCACCCTAACATTGATAGTTGGGCAACCAGTTACCCCAAAATGATGAAAGAACATCTATTGGGGAATTATTTACCATTCAACCAAGATTGAGACTAGAGTGAAGGAATTACATAAATTATTCATATCCTTTCTCAACATTTTTTCTATTGAACTAAATCATTGAAGTGATTGTGACTCCTTATAGGAAGCATGATTATCCTCGAGGAACAAGTCATTAAGTGTCAGTTTCCCTTTGATAATTCAATCACAATGATATTTAATTTCATGAATATTGATCAATCAAAGGTATCTCAAACATACTTTTCTAGGGAAGAATGGTGATCATCATAACTATAGTTATTTTTTTCCCAAAAGGAGAAATTCCACCCGAAGAACCAACATTCAAGATCGAGCCTATTTTGTCTCCCAACAACTGGAATGAGTGATACTCATTGCATGATATCATACACCCAGAAATATTGTGGTTATTGTTTTCAGATTACTGTGGTGAGGATTTTTCAAAAATATTTTTGAAGTTGATCATGGAAATATATATTCATTTGAACTGAAAGATAAGATTCGAAAAAGACGCACATCTTAAGAAGGTTGGAACTGATCATGAAACATAAAAAATGTGGTTGATTAAGAATAACATTATGTAATATCAGTTCTAAAGATTGAAAATGTGGAAAGGAAGTGAAAGTCTCGCAAGACCAAATCAAAAAAATCTAATAGACAACTAAGTGGGATCCTAACTAACCCTTGCCCCATTGAAGCACAAGGTTGTAAAATTGAACTGGAAGTATTAAGAAAATTTTGATGAGAGGTGTAATTATCAGCCAGTGCCATAATTGAACCCCATCTGAATGAAGTATCACAAGTATTAGCTTTCATATGGATTGATCGTTTCAAGGGGCTGCAAACTTCTAGCTGGTCGAAATGTGTGAATATATTCTAAGCTACTCAAAACACTCAATCTGTAATTTATTTACTAATAAATTGCATTTACTAATTACATACTGCTGATATTCATTCATCTAAAAGGTTTTATTTTTCATTTGCAGCAACGAATTGGACCAAATTCATCTCTAACCATGAATACATCATCTCTCCTAATTCAACATTTTTCTTCCCATTCTTTAATCATCATCTTTTCCCTTCAAAGAAATTGGTTTATTCAATTATCTTGTCTTATAACCTCTGATTATATTCCATGACATACATACCTCTCACCCATGTTTTTCTTTTCAAAGGAAGCACCTTCGCACTCGAAGAAGGCATGCATAAACTTCCATCTCTTTCCTAGCTCATAAGCAGAATAATGGGTTTTTGTTTTAACATGAATCAAAACTATCTGGGGATGTTGTGACAAGAGTTAAACCATGACCAAGCATTAGTGGTCAATCAATGGTCATCCTTGCATATTGGTTGGTGAGCATATCCTATGTATTGGAGGAACCATCCCCACACTAAGTAGTTTCTCAAGTGAAAGGTGAAGTGTCAAATTCTAATGGATGAAAACCAAAAATGATATCTCTATGTAGCAAGGTGAAACAAATATACAAATAAATATCAATATCTAGAAGTCATCCCCTATGAAGCTAAAAAAAAGGGACATCTCTTTCCCCATCCACCAAATGCTAAAAATGCACTAAATAAGTCAGGAAGGAATGGAAAGGAAAGTTTGAACAGACTTGGGGACATGCAAATATCTTTGTCGAGGATATCGACGCTCGTTGGAAGAAGAGAAAGGTCTGTGATAGCATGGTGATTCCATCAGGGTTGTGGATGCTCGTGGGCAGTGGAGCCACACCTGTGAGATATCTATAACACCTGGTACTAAAATCTTTATTTATCCCAAATATATATCAACCTAATGATGGAGATACCAACCTAGATCGTCGACACAGTTTAAGGAAATAAACTTCATCACCATTCATCCTCCATATACAAAAGAAGAGATTTGTTATCCAATATGCAAGCATCACCATTGATCCCACCACAATGGAGTCATTCAGATAATTTTTACGCAATATTCCCATAATGTTTTGAACTTAAAAGTAAATTTCATGACCCTCTATATTTCTGCTTATTGGTTAGGAAAGACTAGAAGAGATTCTAGCTTTTTGCAGTGTGTCAGCATTTGTTGTGCTCCCATAACAACCTCCAAATTTTATTGTCTTAGCCTCTATCCAAGATAAGAAATCGGGCCCCCCTTTAATTCTTCCAACCGTAACCCTCACATTCTCTCCCTCATGCAAATCATTTTGCCTAATTTCTCCTCATCCTACCCCTCCTTATCATATCGAATTCCTCTTGAGATCACTTTTACCTTAAATGTGAAAATATACACTTCTACAAGTTCCATCTTCCTACGTTGAAACATAGAGAATTGAAGTGCACATCATTTATTTCACCTCTACATTGGCACGCCATTGATTCCTTCACCAATTCATAATCCACTTCCCTTCAAACTTGTCTAATGCACCAATGCGCTTCTACCAAACCTCATTGACACACATCTTCATCGTCAAAAAATTTTGCATGGTCAATGACATCTCACCAATATTGGTCACATGATTATATTCTTTGTGTGCACTCCTTTTGCTGAAATAATGTAACTGCAAAGTGTATTCTAATTATTAATGTTGTATTATTCATTGATCATGTTAGCTATTGTAAAAGACCAAATATCATTTTGTGGATTGGTCAAAACATAATTGTAATAAGCAGAATAAGAATTCAGCCCTAGAATATATTAAAGAGGCCCCAAAATATATTAAAGGTGGTTATAACCACCCAGGAGAAGAAGTCGGCCCTACCAATGAAAAGCCACCTCTGTCGACACATGCCAGAGTTGTATAAATAAGGAGGCCAGTGCCTCATTTAGAAACGCACTCACTTGTTCATTATGAAGCAAGTTTCAAAGCTGCAGTTGGAGAAGAGAGAGAGAGGTGCATTCTTGGGAGAGGACTTTCTGTATTTGTTTGAGTTATCTCTTGGCATTGTATTGGTTATCTATAATAAGGAAGTTTTGCTGGGTTTTCTCCCCCATGAGGGCTTCCCAGGATAAATGATGTGTCTCTTGTGATTCTGTATTTCTTAGTGATCCTATCTTATGCTATTGTTATCTAGTGAAATTCAAAGGACTCTAATAATATCTTAAACCTTAACATGGTATCAGAGCTAAGATGAAGAGAGCATCTTTCACAAGAGAAAGAGAAAAACGTCACTGATGTCGTACATGAAAATTAGGGGGTTTTGTTGATGAATTATTTCAGCCCAAAAACCATCTAGAAAAGTGCACCCTTCCTCAAGGATCACTTTGGCATCCTCAGCTCAACTTTTTCAGTCCCTAGATCTCCCGGAAAGTGAAACCCTAGTTTCAAAAAGTACTAGAAAACCAGAGTAGCAAAAGTACCAGAGTACCAGAGGTACCAGAAAACTAGAAGCACCAGTCCAGAAATCTGTTGATCAAGTTTGAAGGGGTAAAAGTTGGATTTTCATAAATCTGGCTGCACCAACTTACTCACCTCAGCTCAATGCATCTATCCCCTGGATCAGAATTTCAAACTTCGAAGTTTGAAAAATTAGGGTTTCCTCATAAAACCCTAAGTTACACTTGCAGTTGTAGTCTCAGAACCAGTTGCAGTTGCAGTCACCCTTGAAGTTCTTAAGAGTTGGTGATCATTACTACTGCTACCAGATGGTGCCTCTACCTGCAAGTGTCATTAGAGGTATGTACTCACGGTTAAGCTTTAAAGAGTATTTGCAGGAGAAGGGATATCTTGCCATAGATCCAGAAGGATCTCAAGATCCAACACATTCAGAGGAATAATGCAACCCGAGTGTCATTATTCTGATATACATCCATTTGTTATGACATTATTTTGATCATTGTTCATGTTGTAGCTATGACTATCATTCTAAACCTTGATCAAAATCTGAGTCAAGGTATTAGATGGATTAAAAGTTGAGATCATAGAGTTTATCCTCTAACCCAACCTTCCTCCAAGATAGCATATTGTCTTAGTTCAGAAGACAGGTTGAAGAAATCACTCATCATCTTGAGTGAAGGAGACTTGGAAGAAAAGAAATCACACTCATTCTTGAGGACAAGGATCCAGGCTCGAGGTTTGATTAATCAAGTTGATAATATTCAAAGGTACACATGACAAGTTGATGACTACCCCTTTACAATTAACCACTATAGTTAAAATAGAAGTCTTTGTAAAGTATTAAACTTGATAGAATGTGAGCATATAGAGGTAAATAATTAATGTAATCATTTGCCTGATACAACTAACACCTCATCTAGGAGAAACCTCGTGTGTTATTTCCAGGTTTCCATGGAGGAATGTTCAATCACAACAATATAAGAGTGTTGACCTCATTGCGTAGTGTATCTCTTACTTTTGATCGTTGCTTCATACAATCCACGAGTGATAGCTCTAAATGAGCTACTGTGATGATTATTCATGTTATTGATTTATCTATTATTATCAAAAGGATATTATTCCTGCTTGTTGTTATGTTGACCTTGTTTCAAGTCACATGTGATAACCCTGAGAAAGATATAGTGAAGGTTGTGTAAGGAAACATATTATATGAGACATGAAGCAGACTATGTACATGACCATATACACTCATGCACCAAAGAATATGAATAAGAAGCTATCTCTTGAGATTTAGAATATCTCATATGAATATCGGTTGAAAGGAGCAGAAGGCTCCAAATCTGACTGAACATTAGAATGGGAAGCAGATCTCGTTTGAAGCCTGACTCTGTCTTCCATATTTAGAATTGGTATGCAACACCAAGTATACCCTATAAGAGATGATGAAGTCCTTGTAGACTCAGAAGAAATCGAGAGTAATCCTGATCTCAGAAAGGATTATATGAAGAGACAACTTCCAGGAAGACAAATGTCATGATAAGAATAGATCGTAACTTCAGAGACTCCTAGGAGATATGAAATATCTGGGATGATTCTCTTGTTTCAGTGAGAAAGAAAGAATCCATTCAGAAAGACTAAGATATGAATTCTTCCGTGAGAAGAGAAGTCAGTATTGACTTCCAATATTGATCTATACAAATCAAACGTGTTACAGATGTACAAAGCATGATGTATGTTCAAAGGATTCTCCCAGCAAAAAGGGAGAAGACTATGACGAGACACTTATTGAAGAAATAGTTACAGTACTTATGAAGACAACCAAAACGACCATGATTCATATATAGTATGATATGCAGGGGGAGAAATACCCATATTTAAAATTTGAGTGGAATTTGGTGCAGTACATCAGTTGGGTCATGAAGACATGACTATGATAGAATTACCCCCATGAAAGAAGAAGAGCTATCCTTAGTATCAATTATTGAGACACTCTCAGTTTCAAATGAAACTATTTTCATGATAAAATAAGAGGAGTTACTCTCAGATTTTAGTAGCCACAGTGAGAATGAAGCAGTCATTCTCAGCCTCAAAGAAACTGCTGGTGAAGAATCCCAGATTCCAGAAGGAACAGTTGCAAAGAGAGTAGAGAACATACTCCTAGACAATGAGACAGATAGTGCCTTACAGAAAGCACATAGAGCTAGCACATGATTGTGCATATTGAGTTGCAACTGAGCAAGTGTACCAAATTCGTACAATGTAATAAGAAAATTTGATTTGAAGATTGAAGATAGAAAGACTCATGTTGAAGAATGATCTGTACGTGTTGAAGAAATCTCCTAGAGCTTGATATGGCAGAATTAACAATTTCCTGGCGAACCTGGGCTTTACCAAGAGTAAAAACCTCTACTTGAAGGTTATGAATGATGAGATGATGATATTGATGTTGTATGTGGATGAATTATTCTTAACTAGAGAAGAAAATCGCATCACCTAATGTAAGAAGAAGATCGATTCAAAATTTGAGATGAAAGACCTTGGCCTAATGCATTATTTCTTAGGTCTTGAGGTATGGTAGAATCCAGAGAGGATCTTCCTTAACCAAGGGAAGTATGTAGTCAAAATCCTAAAAATATTCGACATGTTGGAGTGCAAATCCATGAATACACCCATGGAAACGAAGTTGAAGTTACCGGTCGACACTTCGTCGGAATTGATTGATGCCACACTGTATAGAAAGATCATTGGATCGTTGATGTACCTGACAAACACCAGACCAGATATTTGTTTTGTCATGAACACCTTGAGTTAGTTTCTAGTAGAACCCAAACATGTTCACCTAGTTTCTACAAAATATGTGATGAGGTACCTTAAGGGTACATTAGATTGTGGTCTCAGCTATGATAGAGATCATGATTTCACACTGAGTGGGTACATTGATTTAGATTGGGCTGGAAGTGTCTCTGATAGGAAGAGAAATTTAGTATGTTCTTTTAGTTTGGGATCAACCATGATGTCATGGCAGAGTAGGAAGAAATACAACATTTCTCTCAATACAACAGAATCAGAATACATTATTGTGTGTTCTGCCAGCTGCGAAGCTATATGGCTTCGAAAGTTTTTGACCTGTCTATTCGACCTAGAGATGGAAGAAACCACGATCCTATGTGACAACCAAAGTTGCATGAAGATGGCATAGAATCATGTATTTCATGACAAGTCGAAGCACATAGAGATCCGATATCATTACATTTGTGACATGGTGTAGAGAGGGGCCATAAAGCTCCAATATGTTACCATAGATGAACAGGTTGCCGATGTGTTGACCAAGCCTCTATCTCGTGTAAAGTTTGAGCACTTTTGAGATAATCTTGGTATAGTCCGAAAGGACCTCCCTCAAAAGGGGGAGTATTGTTGTGTTGAGATATGCCATCCTAGTACTATTCTTCTAGCTTAATTGTTGTGACGTAAAGCCAGTCTAGTACTGTGATTCTAGCTTAATTGTTGTGTTGAGATATGCTAGTATAGCACTATGCCTCCAACTTAATTGTTGTGACATAAAGCCAGTCTAGTACTGTGCTTCCAAATTAACCACTGTGTTGAGATATGTCAGCCTAGTACTGTGCTTCCAGCTTAATTGTTGTGATGTAAATCCAGTCTAGTACTATGCTTCCAACTTAATTGTTATTTTTAGATATGTTAGCCTAGTACTGTGCTTCCATATTAATTGTTGTGACTTAAAGACAGTCTAGTATTGTGCTTCCAACTTAATTGTTATGTTGTGATTCCAACTTAATTATTGTATTGTGATTCCAGCTTAATTGTTGTGTTGTGATTCCAACTTAATTGTTTTGGTGTGCCAGCTTAATTTTTGTGATGATGTTCCAACTTAATTGTTGTGATGATGTGTTTCCAGCCTCGTGTTGTGTTGCTAGCCTCATGTTATGATGATGTGTTTCCAGCCTTTGTGTTGTGATATTGTTGCTTTTGATGTTGTATCATCCTTGTGTTGTTATTGATGATGAGGATGTATTAGTATGATAATAATCCATGTCGATGAGGATGATGATGATGATGTCACTTCAGTCTCTTGCTGAAGATGATGATAATGATGCCACTTCACCCTCTTTCTAAAGATGATGATGATGATGCCACTTCAGCTCCTGAGTCCTTGATGAATATGATGATGATGTTACCTTAGCTTCATACCGATGAGGATGATGATGCTACTCCATCTCCATGTTGTGTTGATGATGCTCCAGCCTTTGTGATGTGTTGATGATGAGAAAAACTTCCAATGATTTATAGATACGCCATTAAGTGCTCCAAGATGATATTGATGATGTTTTCCTCTCACCCACTTGATGTTGTTGATGATGTTTTCCTCTCTCTCACCTGATGTTTTTTTAGAATACCCTTCTTGTTCAGGGGGAGTGTTGAAATAATGTAACTACAAAGTGTATTCTAATGATTATTGTTGTATTATTCATTGATCATGTCGGCTACTGTAAAAGACCAAATCCCCTTTTGCGGATTGATCAAAACATAATTGTAATAGGAAGAATAAGAAGTCGGCCCCAGAATATATTAAAGGTGGTTATAACCACCTAGAAGAAGAAGTCGACCCTGCCAGTGAAGAGACACCTCCGTCCACACGTGCCAGATTTGTATAAATAAGGAGGCTAGAACCTCATTTAGACACACACTCACTTGTTCATTATGAAGCAAGTTTCAGAGATGTAGTTGGAGAAGAGAGAGAGACAGAGAGGCGCATTCTTGGGAGAGGAATTTTTGTATTTGTTTGAGTTATCTCTTGGCATTGTATTGGCTATCTATAATAAGGAAGTTTTGTTGGGTTTCTCCCCCATGAGGGTTTCCTACGATAAATGATATGTCTCTTGTGATTGTGTATTTCTCGATGATCCTATCTTATGCTATTATTATCTAGTGAAATGAAAAGAACTCTAATAATAGCTTAAACCTTAACACCTTTCACTAGCTGACTTCCTTCCACTCACACCGTTGCATCACATTTTGGCAACGTCCCTACCTTTCACTTCATTACAATACTTATCGACAAGGTTCACCTCTTCATCCACGAAATTGTTTATGTTGATATGTTTCCCTCTCCTCTCATTGATATGTTATTAGAAGGATGTTGACCCCTCATCATAGATAATCTCATCTAATATTATCTTCTACCTCTCACAAATATTGACTAGCTCAGTGTGGCTCACTTTCATCTTAACGCTTATCTTTTCCCCCTCCCAGCTTGCATCCCTTCTTGTTGCGTTTGTCATTCAATCTCATTACCTTTCCAATGACTAAAATTTCCACACCTATCTAGATATTTGTTAAATAATTTCCTATATCACATAATTCGCTTCAGATCACAGTCATAATCAAGTTTTATTGTTCCCGGTGGCTTTCTTCACTCACATAGTACTAGCTTGTTTTCTTTTTGTTTTTTTATGTTACAACTAAATAATGATTTTGGAAGATTCACTTAGCATCATATTGGTTATTCACAACACCTATAGGTCTTGCATTAGTTTTGAAACTCACTTTGGGATAAATTTGGTCCTTTCATCTCCTAGACAGTGCTAAGTGCACTCGACTTCAGTTGATAGTTTTGGTGGATTTATAAATTTGTGCTATTAATGCATAACCTCAGTCTTAATGGGTGGATCATGATCTGGTACATCAAAAATGACATAGTAATGGATGAAATTAAATTTGGGTGAAGAAACAAAGAACACGGGACTCAAAATTTCATTAAGAAATGTCTTTGGGTGAAGCTTTTCGACATTAGTCAAAGTGAATTTTTCATCTCTAAAATAGGCCAATTGAATTATTTTCTCCATTACGATTCCAAAGAAATTGATGGAATTAAAATGAGAGGCATGTAAGTGCCTTGATAGTCATGGCCATCATTAGACATCAATCCAATCAAATGATGGAGCAACATGTTCATTTATATTGATATAAGTATCTCTCTGTGTTCTCCGTATTGCAAAAAATGGCACCTCAATCGGACATTGTATGAGGAATTTATGGGCTTTCGAACTCAATATCTCCTTGTCTCTTTCCAGTTCGACACTTATATTTTTTTTCCAATTTTACTTTCCCTAGAAGGACAATTTCCCTTTGAATCCTCTAAAGTGATTTGGAATATTTCCCTTCAATTCCTCTGATACATATCAGAGGAGTTGGTTCAAAATCCTTTGAACATGTTAGAGGATTTAATAATAAATCCTCCAAACACGTCGAAGGAGTTAGTAGTAAATCCTTCAAGAAAGCTAGAGGAGTTAATACTAACTCCTCTCAACAGGTCGAAGGAGTTAATACTAACTCCTCCAAAACCAAAAAAACTGCCTCTCATTTAAATCGACCATAACTTTTGACTCGGGTACCTATTTTGCACGTTCTTTATACCATTGGAAATGTATTTCCATCATATAAAAATTTATGGTTATGTGATTTGAGAAATTACTAATTAATGGTATACTTATTTCAGTTCATAGGAGTTACTACTAGCTCCTCCAAACAAATCAGGGGAGTTATTATTAACTCCTCCGAAACATGAAAAATTGTCTTTCGTAAAATGGTTGTAACTTTTGACTCGGGTATCCATTTTGTGAGTTATTTATATCGTTGGAAAGGTATCTTTGAGATATAAAACATCATATTTATATTATTTGATAAATTACTAAAATATGTTATACTTATTTTTGGATTAATATATGACACATTGTTGATAGCCTCGAAGAACACCATAACTCGACCGCGAGCAGAGGAACCATGAATCGAACTCAAGGAAGATTATAAATGATAAATTATTTTATGCCCCATTAATATACATTATAATTATTATCCTTTATGGTTTATTTGTATTTACTCTCATATAATATATGTTGAACAATGTTAGGTACCCATGCCAAGAGGGTCATGCACTCTTGCAATGCAATCTACATCCAAATAAATTAGAACGGTAAAATGATGCCGATTTTTCTAGAAATGGGAAGCAATGAGGGGAACCAAGATCTAACTATTGAAGAAGGATTCTAAACCATACAACTAATGATGCACTAATTCCCAATCCAATCATTATGACATACAAGGTTCACTATGGCCAAAATCCATGAGTCCACCAGCGCTAGGAGACAAATTTGAAATGTAACAGTTTTCCTTGTTACTAATCATCACAAAGAGGATGAGGAAAAATTTTGGAAGAGGAAATGTTACAGAGGGAGATGAAAGGCCAAGGGTCTTATTGAACCTCAATAAATACTAGAATAGAACCCAAAGAATGGGATTTTGGCTCTTCAAACATTGTACACCTTTGAACTACTTTGGGAATACAGTGTCAACTAAAATTGGAGAGTTGTCGTAAGAGTTTTAATCTACTATTTATGAAATTGTTAATATGTAGAAGTCCTTGGGGCCAACTTTTGACTGAGATAAGGACTTGTATGTGTTTCTATTTTTCTACAAACTATTTCAGGAAGAATGATTGTTGTTCACATGGGCTATAAGAGCATGTTTGTTTATGGACTATTTTGATGCAATATATGTTGTCTTGCGGTTTTGTCATTCTTTTGTATATTACATGTCCTAAGCAAATGAGCTACTAATGTATGTGATATATTGACTTATAATATTCTGGTTATATATTCATGTGCATGTGTTATTTGACTTTATTTCTTCATTTCAACAATCTAGGCGAAGATACTAGTAGAGTTATTTTCATGTCACAAATCATTCGCTTATGTTAATTTGTTCCTATCTAGTATAGGTTATATTAAAATTAGATTAGGCATACATTTAGATAGTCTTGATTTAAATCTTCCATTTTCACAATCACCCATCACTCACCCTCATTGGTGGCCCATGATGCAACTGGTAGAACCAAACCAACAATGGTTGTCGAGATAGAATCTAGATGGGCTCCCTATTCCAAACAGTGAGAGGGTTAATTGGGAATTCTTACTGGGGAGACCCCCTTACTATTCTCAGGTGAATTTGGACCCATCAACATCATGATTTCCCATTGATCATATATGTGGATGAATTGTTTCTTACAATAAATGAGAATCTCATAGTTGGGTGCAAGAGGGAGCTCACATCAGATTTCAAGATGAAGGATCTAGGTCTAATGCATTACTTCTTGGGATTGTAGGTGTGGCAAATATTAGATGAGATTTTCCTTATCCAAGGAAAATATATTTTTGAGATCCTACAAAGATTCAAGATGATGGAATGCAAGTCCATGACCACACCCATGACAATAAATATGAAGATATTGAGTGATTCATCTTCATGTTTGGTGGATACCATGATCTACATACATCTTATTGGATCCTTGATGTACCTGGTTAACACTAGGTCAGACATATGCTTTGTTGTGAATTCCTTGAGTTAGTACATTGTTGAAACTGGACATGTACATTAGATGGAAGCAAAACACGTTTTGAGGTACCTACATGGTACGATTGAATATGGACCAAGATATGTCTCGGATGGAGATGTGAATATGAAGGGATGTACAAACTTTGACTAGGTAGGGAGTGTGTTGTATCGAAAGAGTAATCCTGAATGTTATTTCAATTTGGGATCAATTTGATCTCATGGTTGAGCAGAAAGAAGACATCAATGACACTCAGTATAACAGAGCAAGATTATATAGCAACCAATATTGCAAGCCATGAAGTAGTGTGGATTCAAAAGTTTCTTACAGGACTTCATCCAAGACATGATGCATAATAGATAAGTGAAGCTCCAGTACACATCCACATATGATCATATTGCAGATATTTTGTCCAAGGCAATGGGCATATGAGTAGCATCGGGAAGACATTCTCCAATATTGGTCATGTTGATTTAACCAAGGGAGAATTATACATTCACTCACAGGATTATCCATGTTGATTTGGCTGGTGGTGAATGGCCCAGGAACATTATTTCTCTTATTAATCATGTTGATTTGACTAGGAGTGAAAAAGACTTGAGGTTCTCTAGAGATAAACTTAGCATGATGTAGAATCTACACCCTTGTTGAAAGGGAAGTGTATTGTTTCTTCTCATGATAACTAACCCCTTTGGCCAAGGGTTCCCTAGATCAATCATGTGAGGTGATTGAGTGGGTAATTCACCTCTAGATCTAATGAGAGAATAAACATCACACACATAGTCATGAGGAATATGGGTGTAGTTTCATGGTACTGGATGAGACTATAACTATGGTTGATGACATTGTAGTAGTCGTGTGCTACTAACTGATTGTTGCATAGTTATAGAGACATCGACTATGATTATGGATGATGGAAGTGTAGTGGTTTTGTGCTAATAGTTGATTGTTTCATAATCATAGGTATGACTATGGTTGATGGCATTGTAGTAGTTGTGTGATACTAGATGATTGTTACATAGTCATATGAATGACTATGGATGATGGCATTGTAGTAGCTATGTGCTACTAGTTGATTGTTGCATAGTCATTTGGATCCTAACTATGGTCGATGGCATTATAGTAGTTGTGTGCTACTAGATTAATTCTGCATAATCATGGAGGTTGTAGACTATGATTATGGTTGATGGCATGGTAGTAGTTGTATACTACTAGTTGATTGCTGCATAATCATAGAGAATGTTGGAATGCATGGTGGTAGCTTGTGTATCTATCATTTGATTGCATGAGAGAGACATTATGTCTCTGGATAGTATCTTTTTTCTACTTGGAGTGGTTGTGTACCAACGGATAGTAGTTGTGTACTACTATGGATCGACACAATCATGTTCTATTGGATGGCATTGTAGTAGTTGTGCGCTACTAGCTTATTTCCATAGAGACTACCAATTCACATTGGGAGTAGTTGAGTGCTACTTGATTATAGAGACTGTGACAGATGATTTGAGCTACCGATTTCATTCTAGTAGCTATGTGTTACCCTCTGATTCCAGAGTAGTCAATGGACTAGTGGATGAATACATCATGAAAGATACCTCCCTAGCTAAGAGGGAGTGTTGATGTTTGGTAGTTGCGGGAGGATATTTATCTCCTATATGACCTTTCTTATATTCAGAGAATATTCTAGAAGCAAGAGATCCATTGGACAGATCTCGAGATACCCTAGAAGAGAATTTGGTCCAAAAGAATAAAGAATAATGAAAAGATACATTCCTAGAAGAGAAGTTGGACAAGCTAGAAGGATAGGAAGACTATAAATAAGGAGGTTACTTAGCTCATTTGTACACTCACTCACACTTTCTCATATACATAGAAGCAAGGAACAAGTTTGGAGAAGGTGGCACAGCTACTGCAATGACTCCTTTTCTTCTTGTTCAGTCTTTTGGTATCTCTCTCTTGTCTGATACTCCATGAGGAGGTGTGCTACCTTGGTATAGTGTTTTTGTTGCAGTTGTGGCAGTATTTATGGTTGAGCTAGCCTTTGACCTAGGGTTTATATGTTTGGACTGGATTTGTGAACATAATCTATCTAAGAAAGGTTGTTGGGTTTTCCCCCATTTGGGTTTTCCTAGGATAAATCTCTTGTTCTCTTTTTGTCTCTTATTTAAGTACATAAAATGATCCAGGTGGATATTGGTGGCCACCAACCTATTCCAAATTCCAACACACTCATCTTGACAGTTTTTAGTTCAACACGTTTCTCTGTAATGGAGACATTTATTTGTAATTGTGGGTTCTACACTTATAGGTTTGTCTTGAAGCCTTACACAACATCCAGGTGGATATTGGTGGCCTCCCACCTATTCCAAGTGGATTATTTTGGAAGTTTGCATGTCATACATATTTTTGTACTTCTAGGTCTGTTTTGGGTCTCTAAACAATGTTTTCTTGGATTTCCACAATCAAAATATAGACTAAGTTAGATTTTGATAGTATAATGTGTATTCCTCAAAAATACCTTTCCAATGGGATATCGCACACCTAAAACAGATATCGTATGAAAAATTTACGACCCTAGGAAGTTAATGTATTAATTTACCCAATAGGGCCCACATGACTTTTCGCGCTTCATCTCCTAGGGTTAGGTTTTTGGATGTCTAGGGTTTTAGAATTCATGTTTATCATAAAAAGGCCTCCAGAGCCTCATTGTAATCATCTTCTTGTGAATGAGCATAGTCATCACATCTCATTTCAGAGATAAAGTTTCCACCATTCTAGCGAGTCTTGCACTCTGTATTTTTACAGTCTCTTTACATTTCTTTCATTAATAGAAATCATGTATTGTTGTATTTCTCTGGAAATTTTTATGTGTATGTAATTTTAATATCTCTTCTTTCATTGTATTGTTGTATTTCTCTGTTTCTGGAAAATTTTATGTGTATTTCATTGTAATATCTCTTCTTTCATTTTTTTCCAAAAATAATCTGGATCATCAAAGGATACCAGGTAGAAGTATAAAAAATTGGAGGGATTATCCTCATGCCCCACATCCACAAGATTTTCAATTTAGTAGTCAAGAGGGGATTTCCTAAACCCTATACTCAAAACCTCATTGTATATATTTTCAAAATTGGGGATGAAATCAATCCCTCCAATTATAACACCATTATGATTAGCCCCCTTCTAGCCAATTTATATGGAATTATTTTGGAAAAGAAGATTAGTGTATGGATAGAAATCCGTAGAAAAAGAACTAAAGGTCTTCTCGAATTTATGAGATATCATTCAACTATGGATCACCTTGTTATTCTTAGGATCATTGCAGATGAGTGTTGCGGTAATAAAACCAATATCCTCTATTTCGTTTTGAATTTAGAAATTTTTTTAACATATTTCCCAGAACCAACCTTTGGAATAGATTAGAAGAGACAAAAATTACTTTCGAGTTAAGATTTCTTGAGATAAGGTTGTACAGGAAAATTATTTCCAAGCTTAGGAACATTGTTAGAAAGTTAAGCAAAGGTGTTCCTTGTCCCCTACCCTTTTTGGCATATACATTGTTAGAGGGTTGTTTGGAACACATAAATTAATTCGGTCAAACTCTAGCTAGTATAGTCATCGTTCTTCTTCCTTATGTTGATGATATTGTTGTTATGGTGAGAAGTCCCCATGATCTTGAAAAAAAACTAAAAATTCTCAAATATTTCTTCTCTAGTATGGGTATGACTAACTACACTAATAAAATGAAGGTTATAATATTAAATCCAAAAGGATCACTTATGCTAATTTCATGTATGGAAACAACATCTTGGAGTAATGGAATTTGTACAAATATCTCATAATCGATCTTCATCACAAGCTTAATTGAAACTACAACATTTAGAAAAGGATAAATCGAGGGTGGAAAGCTTATTATGGACTTGAAAAAAATCAACATATCGTTTGCTATGGGATAAAGAGAAACTCCTCTTGGAGACTCTCATCACTCATTTTATCTTATATGGTTGCAAGGTTTGGGGCTGGAGCATATCTAGAGAATCATGGATAAATATATCCAAAAGTGTTTTATAACTTATAACCTCAAAATCAAAGGCAATACACCCTATCTTATCCCCCTCATAGAAGTCAATGTTTGCCCCATTGGGATCATGGCTATTACTAGGTATCTAGTGTACAAGAACAATATAAACAACATGGAAGACACAAGGCTTCCTAATATTTCTTCAATATCCATTCACGACTCAAGTGAGGTTGGCATAAATATGCCATGTCTTGGTTAAATCATTGGGGAATAAAGAAAGATATCACTATGTAGAGTAATGATAATCTCAAAAATGTCATTACATCTAAATTTAAGGAGAAGTTTTGGTGCAATATAGATTGAGAAGGTAAAAAACAATTAAGATACTATAAGGAGGTGATAACCCCTAGATAGAAGATCAAAGGTATCTATGTGTTTTAATTAGTGTAAAGAAAAAAATGTTGTTGTGTTTGTTTATATTGTCTCTAATTCTAAACAAATGACAACTTGTGTGATTTAAGTTCACGTAGATTCTTTCAACTTCCAAGCTAATCTTAGGTGTTTGTTGGGCCTCCTCAATCCTATAAGTTGAGGAGCTCTCCTTGTAATTATTCATTCACTTCAATACAAATTAATAGATTATTCTATTGATATGAAGATTGTTCATGATCTTCTCATGGACAAATTAAGAGAATCGATTCCTCACTTGTACATGGATATCTAACATGGCCTTTCTTCTTGAGACCCATATCGAGGATTGTTTTCCATCATGGCTATTTATGGTACCTCTCATTTTGCACTTTTGAGTAGTGGATGATGTGCTACTCATGGAGATAGTTTTAGTAGTGTAACCAAGTATTTGTTTCCATGTACTTCCTTGTTTTGCAGTCTCTTGGAGATTGCCACTTTGGAGTGCTTCTTTTTTAGGTTGTTTTGCATCTTTCTCGACTTTAGTTCATACTCCATACTTTAGTCATCAGTTGTGACATCCATTGTCATCATCATTTCCACTTAGTTCAACATTGTGGGGAGATGGTGTGGAATGATTCCTCAAGTGATTCTTCATGATTCATCATTTTGTTCAACATCAACTATTTTTAAGAGTGATCCTTGTATCAAGCACTAATTTCTATTTTGAATCATTGGCTATAGAGGCTACTGACCTATGCAATCTGGTGAGATGGATTGGCATCCATAAGGACACTCATTTTATGATGTTTTTTTCAATTGTACATGAGTACCTCATCTATCTTTCTAAGATAGGACTCATTTCACAGGATCAATCTCTTTTTTTTAGAAGTTTGAAATTTGTATTTATATATGGATCTTTGATTGAATTAACAACATGGGGTTAATTGGCCATCTATAGAGTTTTGGCCATACTTCCTACTTGGATTTTTCATCCTCCATGGATCTCATTGATCTTTTGATGGTTGATGGTGTTTTCTTCAATTTGAATCCTTTGTTATGGTTCTTCACCAACACCTATTTTCTGAAGCACTTATGTGGTGGTTGTTAGTGTTTTCCATTCTTGTGTCTCTACAACCAAACCTCTTCCACATTAGAATTCAACCATGTTCTTTGAGTTTCCTTGGCCCTCTTCATTAGAGTTTGGTCATACTTCCTAATTCGAGCTTTGAACATCCATCAACCTGATGTTTTTTCTTTTCTATGCATCTTTCTGGGATCTTCTTCAGTTCCAACGCCATTTTCAACACTCTCATTTTTCTCTCTTTTGGAAAAGATATTTTTCCTACGTTTTTTTCTCCTTTTCTCCAATTATGAAAGTTTTCACATGAGTACGTTATCAGGTCTTGTTGCCAAGACCCATCTTTGTTCTTCTTTGTTCCTCCCTACATTTTACTTATGGGGGGGTGTTGGTCTGTTTGTTTAGATTGTTTCTAATTCTAAACAAATGATAGCTTGTGTGAGTTAAGTTCATATATATTCTTTCGAATCTTAGGTGCATGTTGGGCCTCTTTGAAATCCTATAAATTGAGGATCTCTTCTTGTAATTATTCATTCATGATTAATAGATTATTCTATTAATATGTGGATTGTTCATGATAAAAATCCACATTCTAAAATAAGAAAAAACTCTCATGAAGTGCATAGTCAAAGAAGGTGTTAGACAATTTCTTTGTCATCTTTGTGACACTAAGACTATTGAAAATGAAAAGTACCTTCTCTTATAATATCGCTCTTACACCCACATTAAATAACAATTTCAAAATATTTGTTACCTTAGGGACCTTTCTAACTTTTTAACATATCAAAACTATGTCATTGTTTCATGGAAACCTGCACAGGAGATCTAGCTAAAGCAAGTACAAACAAAGATTATCAAGAAAGGAAGAGAGATTCAATATGGAAGAATGAGAAAATATATTCACACTACTCCAATGAGCTGATGATTGATACATAGATCATGATCAATATGATACAATGAATGAGTGGAATACACTCATATATAGGGAAAAACATTCCATAATTAAGAAAAGTAATCAAGCAATTAGATTTCCTTATGCATGCATGCATAATAGTGATGGTAAAAATAGATAGTCTAAAATAGAACTAGTCTATAAACTCCCACTGAACTAGTGTGTCAAAAATAGAAATTTCTCCAACACCCCCCCTGAACATCACTATGGAGTAAAAAATGAGTCTCGGCTACTAAGAAATTTTAGGTACTCATGTACAATGCAACTAATGAACATTGAATAAAAGTGAGGAAAGAGGGAAAACCACGTGGGAACAAAACCCCCCCTCAGAAGATAATGTATCAAAAGAAGAAAATGACAGTTGCTAGGCAACTGTGTTCTTCACTGTTAAGAACCAAACATCAATATAGCATAGAAAAACCTCAGGAAAAGTACTCAACGCCTTGAAAAAGAGATAATTTCAGATAATAAGCCTCTTCGAGGGGGCAACCT
>JZKD02S1674554.1:334435-356759 GCA_000966675.3 Picea glauca
GATTCTGGCAGTACTCATAATTTCATTCACTATAAATTAGCCAAAGATCTCAATTGCTTTGTATATCCAGCACCAGAGTTTCAATTAATGATTGCAGATGGAGGAACTATCAATTTCTTAGGAAAATGCAATAAGATCAATCTTACTATGGGGGAATATGTAATGAATAGTCCAATGATTTCTATAGCCATGGGTGGTGCGAATGTCGTACTAGGAATCCAATGGTTACAATCATTAGGGACAATGGCTTTTAATTTTCAAGAACTTTTCATGAAATTGTCATTGGAAGGAAAAGAAATTGAGTGAAGAGGTATCACACGGAAACCCGGTAAGGTGATAAGCCCTAATGGCATGAAAAAATTATTGAAAAAGGGGCATCAAGGCGTTATTGCACAACTATGCTCACTAGATGTTCAAACATCTAAGCCATCTATTCCTCAAGATCTACAAGGGATCATTGATAAGAATTCCAAAGTATTTGAAGATATTCCCCAAGGTCTTCCACCCACTCGAAATCATGATCATGAAATTCACCTAATTCCTTGGAGTGTTCCTCCTAACATCAGGCCATATAGATACCCTTACGCCCAGAAGAGTGAAATTGAGTGCATGGTTGAAGAAATGTTAGAGGATGGCATTATTAGACCTAGCTAAAGTTCTTACTGTGCACCAGTGGTAATGGTATTCAAGAAAGATAGCTCATGGCGTATGTGTCCAGATTATAGAGAGCTCAACAAGATCACTGTTAAATACAAGTTTCCCATTCCCTTCATTGATGAATTGTTAGATGAACTACATGGATCCATCTGTTTCACAAAATTGGATCTTCGTTCAAGGTATCATCAGATTAGAATGAAGGAAGAAGATATACCAAAAACCGTATTCTGAACTCATGAAGGCCATTATGAATTTTTGGTCATGCCTTTTGGCCTTACAAATGCACCTTCCACATTCCAAGGGTTGATGAATTCCATTTTCAAGCCCTTCCTTCGAAAATATGTGTTAGTATTTTTTGATGATATACTAATATATAGCAAGTCTTGGGAGGATCATGTGTGACATGTTGACAAGGTGCTACAACTACTAAAGTAGCAATAACTATATACCAAACCATTCAAATGTTTCTTTGGAGTGAAGGAGGTAGAGTATTTGGGTCATATTGTATCTCATGAAGGTGTCAAAGTAGACCCTAACAAGATTAAGGCCATGATGGATTGGACGATTCCCAAAACATTGAAGAATATTAGAGGAGTTTTGGGTTTGATAGGTTACTACCGCAAGTTTGTTCGACACTATGGAAGAATAACAACACCTTTAATGGCACTAACTAAGAAGGATGCATTTTCATGGACTCCAAAGGCAACTAAAGCTTTTGAGCAACTTAAAGAGGTGATGTGAAAAGATCCTATCTTGACCACTCAAGACTTCACAAAAACCTTTATTGTTGAATGTGATGCCTTGGGAAATGGAATTGGTGTTGTCCTAATGCAAGAAGGAAGGCCATTGGCTTTTGAAAGTTGACCACTCAAGGGAAAGGACTTACACAAACCCATCTATGAGAAGGAAATGATGGAAATACTACATGCATTGAAGAAATGGCATCCGTACCTAATAGGTAGGCACTTCAAGGTCAAAACAGATCATGATGGTCTTAAATACTTCTTGGAACAAAGACTAGCTTCAAAAGAACAACAAAAATGGGTAACCAAGATATTGGGTTATGATTTTGAAATAGTTTAGAAAATGGGGAAGAAAAATGTTGTGGCAGATGCACTCTCAAGAAAGGATGAAGATGTTGAGGCCTTTCTTTGTTCTATCTTGATCATCCAACCTGATTGGATAATAGAAGCAAAGGATGAATCGAAGAATGAAGAAAAAGTGTGGACTCTCATTCAAAGGTTGTGTTGACGGGAGAAATTGACCGTTCGTCAACTGAGAGAGTGGAACTGGTCCGGGGTTGTCTAATAACCCAAGCCGTTTGGAATGAACCACCCTGACGGGTTTAGCCTCTCCGTTATCCGATATAAGGTCCTAAGAAAACCAAAGAGAAAACTAATCTAAACTAACTAATATAACTAAAACAATTAAAACAAACAAAACTAACTAAAACTAAATAAAACTAAATAAACTAATCTAAATAAAACTAACTACTAAACTAATTAAACTAAAACTAAACTAAACTACTCTAACTATTCTATATACAATCTATTAATTAATATTATACTAAATCTAATTGACTATCTAATTACTAACTGCAATATCACTTATTCACAAAATGTACAATATAGACAATTTACAAGTTTAATTAAAACCTGCAAAACTCATGAATATTCTTCCTTAAGACAACGAGAAATGTTTTTGTTGATTTTTTTTTATTTTATAAATAAGAAATAAAACTTACTGAAATTAAACAATCTAATATACTAAACACACATATATCTAACTAAAATACTAACAAATATACTAAACAAATAAATGACAAACTGACCTGGAAACGCTCCAGATTTGTCCTGTGTAAGATGACTTCGAAGCTGGTCGGAGGAAAGAAACTCGCACCGGATGATCCAGAAGCTTCTGGTAAATGATAAGCTTCAATGCTCTTTGAGTTTATTTACAGGACAAACAAGACATAAAAAATCATAACAATTATATGATTTATAAATCTCTGCAAATAAGGGAAACCTGTTATGCAAAAACTTATACTTAATAATCCAATTAATGAAGAAGAGAAACCCATCTTTCACAAACTGAATCAAGTAATTGCTATGTCTTTACATACTGGAAGAAATCAGATATGGATTATAGTGATTAAATCATATCATTTGCAGAAGATTAAGATAGCTAAAGTAGTCATTAACCAATGCAAATTGATACATATAAACATGAAACAAAATATTGATATTATGAAAAGCTAAAGCTGTAACAAAACATCAATTTATGTCTCTGTTTGTATTAGAATTCCATATCCTTGCTCTCCCATGAATAAGGATGAGTGTTATTACAAAAATAATAAGTATTTATAAGTCTTTCCACAGGGTAAAACCTCCCTATGGCAGTTATCAAACTGTTTACATAATCTGGGAAGATATTCCCAAGATCAACTATACTAGGAAACTAAAATGAAACCAAAATATTTCAAATATCCTCTAAACTGCTCATCAAATCCAATGCAATTTCGAATTCACCTGAAATGGACCAAAAATAACAAGTTAGAGAGGTATTTTATTATTAAAATAATAAAAATCTAATTCCACGGACTTAGCTACAGAATCATCTGATTTTGTAACTAGTCTAAAATAATATACAGAATCAGAATTGAAATCAAATTAAATCTTTGAATGAGATTTAATTCAATTATCATTTAACAGTCATTTGAAAATGATTTATTCAGTTCGAGCTTGATAGACCATTTGAAATCAAAACAGAATCATAAAATCATTCAACTCTGTTTGTTTAATTACCACAGAATCGGGTCTAAAACAATCATATCCAGTGCAACCAATAAAAACAAATCTAATGCATTTGTTATGCCATTATACCAACAGGAGATATGATCAAATCGAACTGAATCGTTTACAATTCGTTGTAACGACATAGAAAACAAGGTGTATCATAGTGCATAAGAGATACCCGATCACGTTTTTGCAAACTGAGGTAAACAAGATCGATTACATTCAATGGATCGTAACCGAATTTGGTAACAAAAATAACACAGTCAATCAAATGGTTTCATAACCACCCGAATCTAACATTTTTTGTAATCTTTTGATATCAATTTGAACGATTATAATTCGACAGGATCATTCCAATCGTTATAACTGAGTTGACATAGAAAATAGTCTATGCCAGGAATAGATCAATTCAAATTTGTTTGTGAAAATCAATTTTAAAAACAAGATCATAACAGGCTTGGTAGAATTCTCAATTCGTTATAGCCAATTTGGGCAAACAGGGTTGATCGAATTTGATCAAAAGGAAATCGTTCTAATTAACGAATCAATTGTTTGAGGTTTATCATAGTTGTCACAAATCGAATCAATTCCATGATTCGGGCACAACTGTACATATTGTTTTTCCAAAAATAGAGTAGTTCATTTCCCACATTAAAATCGAACAAAGCAATATCTCAGTTTTGAACATTGTAAGAAAGAGCATATCGTAACAATTAATTCAATCAAATCGTGTGCCAATCGTAGCATATAGATCATAACAAAATTAAATCCGAATACGATTGTGTTCTAAACTGAGTATGAAAAAATTCTTTCGAAATCGGATACACACCAATCCATTCGAAAACACACTATTAATTTTGTCGACTAAATAAGGCAAACCAGTCAATCAAATCTAAACGCATATCACTCAAATCCAATCAGAATCTATCGATCTCTTTACTGGGAATGATCCGATTGTATATCGGATCGACATTTCAAAACAAAACTATATATAGAATGCACACAGTTATAACATAGTGATTCAAAACAGAACCATTTAAAAAACTGAATTCGAACCATTATAGCCAACTAGATTATTTACAAAAACAAATGATATCAAATTCTCCATACCTGTATAGCAACGAGACAACTTGATTATGCCGGCTTGGAATTCACAATAGCCGTGGCTAATTCCACGTTTTTGAACAGTATGGAGCCGGTTGTCTTTAGTTTTTTATCCACTACTTGAAGCTTGGCTTTTTGCCTGGTTAGCACGACAATCTGGTCTTCCAAAGATTGAATATTTGATTGAAGTATAGGAACATCAATATAATATTGCTCTAACCACGAATTTCACTGATCACAGGGTGTCTGTGTAGGTTTAGACAGAGCAGGCGAAGGCTTGGGCGAATGACCGAGGGTTTTACAAGGCAACTTAATGCTTGGGTAATTAGGGTCATCCTTTAGGCAGGGGGGTAGGTTTGATACAAAGTCATATGAGGGTTCGGCACACAAACCTTGCGAATAGGGGTATTCGTTGGCTAGAAAATGCTCGACTTCCAAATCAGAATCCTCACTTAGGGTGATAGGGTTTGAATGAGCAGGGGGTTTTGGCTTGTTTCGTGCCATACGTGAAATCAAACATGTATTCCTTTTACCCTTATCATTAGCAGTAGGTTTTACCTTATGTTTCTTGCTCGTGGGATTTTTAATGGCCTCTGCATCTTTAGTTACAGTGTCGGGTAGGTCGACATGAGGGTCGGTCGAGGGTTTCGGTAGTATGAGGTGCAAGGGTACCGGGTGTACATTTTTAGTCTCAGTTACCACAGGTTTATCAACTTGTGGAGGGTCAGTATCTTCAAATCCGTTACGGGCAATGAAAGCCTTCCAACTATCACCCAACAAACTCAAATGATAAACAACAATGAGATTGATAAGCCCATGATGAAACAAGCCGTTGTCAGCCTTGTGCCTCTTATACTTTTTAGACATCTTATACAAACTCCGATGAAAATAGAATGGCATGTTTAGAGGATAACCTATGAAAATCATCAATAGACGCAGGTGATAAAGGAATACAAGCCCGTATCTGCCTTCGCAGGTAACAAATTGTTTGATTATCGTTAAAAAATCATGCCAACGTTGTTTAAGCATAGTCACGGGCATACCTCTATCACAGGAGGTGATTTTGCAGGATTGAAACAACAATGTCCATGGTACTTCCTCGACCTTGCAATTCTTAAACCACCACTGTCCAGAAGTAAATAACCCTGTAGCTGAGTTGATGAATTGTTCATCAATGTCTAACTGCACATCGCCTACCTTGTCTCGACAACCATCGAAGGTCATGTCAAACTATCGAGCTACACACAAGTTAAAACCCTCAAAACGTTTCACGAAGGTAAGCCATCCACTGTCTGCCAAATCTTGGCGGGCATTGTCAAACATCAACAGGGCCTGGTTGCCATTGGGTTCAACTCTCACGACTGGGGCCATGGTGCCGAATGCATGGTAAGGGAAGGGTTTGAATTCACCAAAACACATAGAATCAGAGCTATCCGAAACAACAATGAACGAGTAAAAGGGGTAAGTATTAATGCGCGCATGCGAGGGTGGTGGAGTCTGCCATGCAAAGTATTGATTATCCAAGTACAACCACCAAGTTTCATAGCTGTTTACTCCATGATCATAGTTCAACCATTAAGTCGGGTGTACAATCAATGAAATCAAATGTGTATGCCAATACACGCAAATGTTATGCCATGGTGTTCCAACATCTGACGTATGAATCGAAAACCCATAAACCAACTATACGCCAATGTGTATAATCAAAAGGTTAACCAAGGTGCCAAACGATATTCATAAAATCGACAAGCCAAGAGCTATAAAAAAGATTAGCAATAAGGACTATATCATATATATAAAGGAAAATTAATCATAAACCTTATGCATTTTATAGAATCAAGGATCAGGCAAGTCATATAAAGTGAGAATCCAAAGGCTCAATGCTTTAAAAACTCAATAAAATCAAGTTATGCAATCAATATAAGAATGTTTAATGAGCATAACGACAATCCTTCTAGCCACATAACAATAAACATAATGTAAGCGCAATAGTCATATCGACAAAAAGGTCATGACAGTTCAGATAGTGATCAAAATGTGACCTTGAAAGGGGAATTTTTTCACGCTTACAGTCGTGAAAACTTTACGAAGACAAATGTGCAAATGTCACAAGAAATAAAAATATTGTCTATTTGAAAAATGCGACGAAAACTTGAAGTTCGCAAGACATAGGTGTAGGCAGCTTATAGACGATAGAAAAAATTGAATTGGCTGCCAACAATGGTGACACACTGGTAGAAGCAGTTATCTCTGTCAAAAGAAATAAATTCAGATTAGAACAGTAAAGAAAATTTCAACTCAAAAATAAAAACCAGAGAATCGTACAAACATCATCATTAACCATCTTTTCCAGCAGTGTTTCAAAAGATGAAAACCAATAATAGTCTTAATATCAACAAGTCATGATATTAAAGATAAAATCTGTGATACTGTTGGCATGGCCACTACTTCCAGCAGGCGTCCATAGCCTCGACAGGGTTGCCATTTAACCCACTTTGACATTCGTATCCTGTTAAGAAGTTCTGGATCAGAATAAAGGACATTAAGGAGGTTTCTTTCTTTTTTACAAATTTTCATATACCCGACATTGCTTCGCTGCCAGCGGGCCTGTTCAGTACCCCGACGAAGTTGTCTTGGTGCCATGCATGCATTTACCCGCTCCCAGAAGACCTATTCAGTATCTCGGTGGGTTTACAAACACTTCCCAAATCTCTTATTCATATTTTATTTTGTTTTTCATAGGTATATAGCTAAGCGGGGTGACGCTGAAAATCTTGATATTTTAACATATTTTTTTTTTAGACCTCATCAGAATTTTTTTTTAGCACTGTCCTTTATTTAGCTCCAGAGATGTTTTATTTATAAAAACAACTTCCTATGACAGGGAGACATTTTTTGAGTCATTCCTTTACGGAAAAGGGACAGCGTAAAAAGATAATAGATGATCATGACAAACTTTGCTCAGAGATTGAAATCAGTAAACTTCTTTCAAACAACAAAAATTTACAACACAGATTATCAATTTCAGCAATCTATCATTGATGTTTGTACAAAAAATTTTTAGAAGTTATTTAAGGGAAGGAAATCTCTTATTGTCTTTGTCTGAATAGCTCAGTGTACAGGTATGTGTATTATTCAAAAAACACAAAAAACTGATAAATTCAAATCAAAATAAAAGAAGAAAGCAAACGAAGATGCAAACAAAAATGAAATATTTCCATAATATACAAGGGTAGTTATCATGCAAAGTATCTTTTCAGGGCTTGGCCACTTACCAGATAGGTGTCAAGCTGCCCTTCTAGATTCTATAATCGAAAAGAACTAAGACCCAACTTTTCAGCAATTAAAAATGGTCCAAGCCATAAGTTTTGAAATTTTATGTGCTCACCCTTTCCTTCATGCGGTTTGTCCCACTTCAAGACGATATCGCCTACTTCAAAATTCCTATCAAAAGCAGAATTAGAGTCGAACCAGCTTTTAATCAATTGTTGATGTTGATCTAACTTCGCTTAGCTTGGGCTCTTACTTCTTCTAGCTTCATCAAAGCATTAATTCGGTTTTCTAAAGGGGGACAATCTTCTTCTTGGACTTTTTGTGACAACTGAAGTGAAGGAAGAAGAATGTGAGGTGGTAGAATAGCTTCTCTGCCATAAATGAGAAAAAAGGGGGAGTTACCTATAGCATCTTTGGGCATTACCCTATCATCCCATAGTGCATTCAGCAGTGCATTGTGCCAATTCTTATGATTTTCAACCACAGTTCTCTTGATTATTTTGATTAAATTCTTGTTTGTTGATTCTGGTAATCCGTTGCCCTGGGGGTAGTAACTAGCAGAATACTTCAACTTAATCCATTTTTCGAAAGAAAACTCGGTCATCTCAAGAGAAGAAAAGTATGAAGCGTTATCAAAGACCAGACAATCAGGCATACCGAAACGAGTGATGATATTCAAATTTAGAAAGGCAATTACCTGACTAGTGTTGACAGTTCTTAATGAAGAAGCTTCAGACCATCGAGTAAAGTGATCCGTGGCTGTCACAATATACTTGTGTTGTTGCGAGGACGGAGGGTTAACTGGACCTATGATATGAAGGCCCCATTGCTGGAAAGGAGAATCTACTGAAACGGGTTGCAAGGGAAAGGCTAGTTTTTGTAGCCGCCCTGATGCTTTCTGACAGATGACATATTTATGACACAAGGCATGGGCATCTCTAAACAGTGTGGGCCATTAATAACTGACTCTCAGAACCTTATGAGCAGTGGTGTCACCACCGAAGTGGCCACCAACTTCTCCTGCATGCAACTCGAGCAATACTTTTTCTGCTTCGTCTTTTTCAAGACAAGGCATCAGTACGTCGTCAAAACTGTGACGAAATAGGATACCGTTAACCAGATGAAAGGAGGTATAATTCATTCTTAGCGCTCTTCTTTTAGTAGGTTCAAGGTGATGGGGGGCTGATCGATGTTCAAGACAGAATATTATATCGTCGTACCAAGGACTAACAAGGTTTTGTGCACAATAGATTAAGATTTGATCGCTTTGTCCTGGGTTTGACGTATCACTATATTCTTGCTGTCCTGTTTCTGAATCAACAGCCAACTTACACAACCCTTGGCCTCTCACAATTTGAGCTGGGGTGATTTCTAAGTCATACTCCTGCAAGGAGGTGACCCAGTTGGCTCTCTTCTCTCCTAACTCCTTCTGCACCAACAAATTCCTCACAACAGGGTAGGGGACAATGACTTTCATCCTTGACTTCAAAAGATAGGACCGAAAATGCTTGACTGCTTTGAAAACAGCGTAGGCTTCTCGATCAACCGCAGGGTAGTTAAGTTTAGCACCTTTGAAAGAAGAGCTCATAAAGGCGATGGGTACTTCATTGTTCTCAGCATTCTTCTGAGTTAGGACGGTGGCATAGGAGCCGTCAGAGGCAAAAGTATAGAGTGTAAAATCTTGAGAGAAGTCAGGGCTCATGAGAGACGGAGCGTCTATTATGGCCTTGTTTATTGCATTGAAAGCTTGGTTTTCTGGGGGTCCCCAGTGATATTGGGTGTCTTTCTTAATCAGGTTCTGCAAGGGTCTGACCATTTCAGAGAATCTAGGGACAAATCTTCTCACGAAGTTAATTTGGCCTAAGAAAGACTGGATGGATTTTTTGGATGTAGGAGGGGAAAGTTTAGCGATGACTTGAGTCCTTTCTAGGTCAATAATCATCCCATCACTAGACACAATGAATCCTAGGAGTTTACCCTGTTCTACTGCAAATATGGACTTCTTGGGGTTCAAGGAGATGTCGTATTTATGACATCGCAGCAGAATGACTTGTAAGTGAGCTAGATGATCGTCTTTGTTTTTTGAAAATACGGTCACATCATCTAAGTAAACAACGACAGATTGATTGATTAAGCCTCGAAAATCAATGTCCATTGCTCTCTGAAAGGTAGCACCAGCATTAATCAATCCAAAGGGCATTTTACGATAAGCATAAGTGTCGCACGGGGTACGGAAGGTAGTTTTTAGTTGGTCTGGTGGAGACATCAGGACTTGGTTGTATCCAGAGAAACCGTCCAGTAAGAATAGCCTCTCGTAACCAGATACCTATTGAAGGATCTGTTCCATGGGTGGGACAGGATAGTTGTCTTTATCAGACGCTCTATTGAGGTTTCGGAAATCGACAAAAAGTCAGATTTCCCCGTTTTTCTTCCGCATTGGGACAAGGTTGGACACCCATTGAGTGTGCCTAACAGGAAAAATTATTTTAGCACTTAGGAGTTTATTCAATTCTTTTTTAACGGTCGGTTCAAGTTTAGGATGCATTTTCCTCAATTTTTGTTGGAAGGGTAACGTTTGGGGCTTCATCGGGATGACATGCTGTATGATATTAGGATCAAAAGTTTTGAGATCATCATACGTCCATGCGAAGACATCTTTAAATTCTTTGAATAATTTAATGAAAGAAACTTTTTCTTGTTGAGAACATCCCAATCCTAGATTAATGCATTGAGGTTTCTCATCAGTTCCTAAGTTCACTTTTTCATAAGACAACGAGGAACTATTAGTTTTACAATTGACAGTATTTTTAAATTTATCTTCGAAATCATAAAACTTCTCTAATCTAGAACTATGGATTTGGGTATCAAGTTTACCATATCCGATAGTGCTTCAGGAGATTTCAGATCAGGTATTACCGTAAAGTCGTGCAAATTTCCATCGTGCATGCGTTCATCTATTACCGCACCTTGAAAGGTTTCTTCCATGTGCAGAAAGTTAATGATCTACTGATCATCGTCAAATACTCTCCAGTTTGTGATATTGTCAGGAATAGATGGTCAAAACAATAGCTCCACGGAGAATGCGTTTGAGGACAAGCCTTCTGTAGGAAGAAGTTTAGAAGCTACATTAGCTAATAGATCTACTTCAACATTATTTAGTCTAGGAATGGAATTTATATTGAAAGAAGAAAATTTATTCATTAAACTCCATACCTCAGACTGGTAACTTTTGAGATGCGGGGAAAGACAGTGTATAGAGTCTCTTACCTACCTAACCACTATTTCAGAGTCGCCGAATACAACCAGATTTTGAATGTTCATATCCAGAGCTTTTCTGAGACCTTGCAGTAAAGCCTCATATTCTGCAATATTGTTAGTGCATTCAAATTCTAGTCTACAAGCAATTAATGTCTTATTACCTGTCAGATCGATAATGATGTAGCCTGCACCAGCTCCTTCTTTAGACTTAGAGCCGTCGAAATATAGAGACCAAATTTGATTTCCATCGGGCTCATGGGACTGTTGCATAGAAGATGTTGGTTGCATATATGCTATGATCTCGAACTGCTGTTCTGGATTGATGATAGGTGAAGCTTCAACCATGAAATTTTCGAAGAAGGTGTCCATCCCTTGGACTTCAGGTGAATCAACAGAAGGTGTATATGGTTCGTTGAGATCATTTAAATCCGTGACTATGAACTTAAGGTAATGCTCACGATTCACTTTAATCTTGTTAGGCTTACCGTTCTCTGGGAGCCATAAGTGAGACCAGTCTGTTGCGAAGTAACCATGTAGCTGCTACGACTAGTCCCTGCTCAAAAATAGACCATACACTTTTGGAATATCCACAACAATTATATCATTAACTTGATGAACCTTGGCGTTAGACAATAATCTAATCAATACATTTTTTAGTTTGCCTATAACTTTAACATTTGTCTGATCAAGTTGTATGATTTTTAAAGTAGATGGTTCCAGTTCATCGTTAATCTTTTGGCAGACAGACCAAGGCATCACATTGGATGACGCTCTTGAGTCTACCATGCAATTATGCACATTTCTATTGAAAATCTTGAAAGTTAAAAGAAAAGGAGGTACATTTTTGCGAGTACTATGAGTAATAACTTGCGGTTTCTTACTCGCAATTTCTAATGCTACTTTATCTACATTATCTACATTATTTACATTATTTACAGGGACTACGGGAAGGCTTCCTTTATCTTAAGGATCGGGATTATTTTTAGTGGAAATCTTCTGAGGGACTTTGCTTTGCACAACCTTGTTACCATTTGAATTACCATTCTTGCCATTCTCTAAAATATTTTGCAACATCTTTTGTAACAAAAATGGAAACTTCGACAAATCATAAATAGAAATGTTAGCCCTTGACTTTTTAAGATCTTCAACAACATCATAATCTAAGTTGGGGTTTACATTACTCTGTTTAGTCTCAACTGATTTAGAAGGCTTTGGAGGCGAAGTTGTAGTGTTTTCGGTAGAAGGCTTATTTGTTGTCTTACTCCTAGTGTTATAAGGGTGAACAGTCTCGAAGTTAGCTTGAAAGAGGCTATCCGAGAAGTGTCCAAAGATGTTTAGAGAAGAATCTTCTTCTTGCACCGTTTCTTGTTCAACTACCTCCTAAGGGGTATCAGGGGGTATCAAGTTATCTTGGGCTTCTAGAATTGTTTGGAGAGCACATTGCAAACTTTCTAGGTTAAGGCCCTCTGTGGTTGGACTAGGTCGGTTGGTAGGAAAAGGTTTATGGAAAGGAGGTTTGTAGGGTACTTTACTCGAGGAAGCTTCTTCAGTTGACCGTTTTAAGTTTGTAACTTGATTTGATAGTTTTTGAACAACTTTAGTTAAATTTTCCAAATCAGAGTTTTCAGGTTGTGTTTTACTTTGAGTGGGTCTGGAGAGAATTTCAATCTTCTTTTTGGGAGAAGAACTAGCCTCTGTTTCATTGTTGGAAGAGTCCTTAAGGCTAAGTATGTCTTTTTCAATCTGGATGGCCTCCTCGAAGTCTTCTAACAACGTAGCTTTCTTAGATCATTTAACCCATATAGCTATACTTTGATGTAGATCTTTAGTGTAGTAGGCTATTATAAGACTTTCAACAGGCATAGAATCTGCAGGGATTCGGTTTTTAAGTGTTAAGAATCTTTGATTAAAGTCTTTAACTTTTTCTTTTGGGTTCATTCTTAAGCTTGAAAGGTCCATGACTAGGACTTCCGGAGGTTTACCATCTCCAAACTTTTCCAAAAAGAATGACTCAAACTTTTCTCAAGACACAATGGTGTGTGGCTGTTGGGAAAAGTACCATGTGGATGCATTACCCTCAAAAGTGTAAGGGAACAACCTACAGACAACATCTTCATGTTCAACATTGCAGAGTCTAATGGCTAACATAAATTTTTTGATATGATCTTTAGCTATCTGTTTTGAATCAGGATCAAACCTGGGAAGCCATTTCTCCGGGTGCTTAGGTAAAGGGTGTTGGGCTCCAGGTACAGCTACAACATCCTGATCAAGCCAAGGTCTAGCAGGGCTATTCTGATTTTCCATTGGGGTAGTGGGTGTGGAAGACTGAGAAGGTGAATTGCCTTCTTCAGAAGAATCTCCTCCAGAAGAGGAAGGAGATGAGGTAGGTGGTGAAGGAGGTATCCCAGATCCTCCTACAATAGGATTTGTGATTGGATCTGTGGGATTTATAGCGAGGTTTGTGTCACCTAATTGTTCTCTGATATCAGAGAAGTGCAAAGGTTGACCCCATGGATCGTTTGGTTGCCTAAGACGAGCTAAGGCACTATGTGTTTTAATAAGAGATTGGCGTACAATCTCTTGTAGGTAACCACGTGTAGGATTAGGGGTTGTTGGCTCAAATGTGATCTGAGGATTGTTGGTTGAAGTAGTTGCTGTTTGAAGGGGAATATTATCAAGTGAATGGCTTCTAGTCACTATAGGTGAGAAATTAGGGGGTGGAGGAGTCTTGCGACTGCCTCGTGCCATTAATTAAGTTCGGGCCCTCCTTCTAGCACCATTTGTTGACGAGCAAAATTGACCGTCCGTCAACTGAGAGAGTGGAACCGGTCTGGGGTTGTCTAATAACCCAAGCCATTTGGAATGAACCACCCTAACAGGTTTAGCGGCTCTGTTAGCCGATCTAAGGTCCTAAGAAAACCAAAGAGAAAACTAATCTAAACTAACAAATATAACTAAAACAATTAAAACAAACAAAACTAACTAAAACTAAATAAAACAAACTAAATAAAACAAAATAAACTAATCTAAATAAAACTAACTACTAAACTAATTAAACTAAAACTAAACTAAACTGCTCTAACTATTCTATATACAATCTATTAATTCATATTATACTAACTCTAATCGACTATCTAATTACTAACTGCAATATCACTTATTCACAAAATGTACAATATAGACAATTTACAGATTTAATTAAAACCTGCAAAACTCATGAATATTCTGCCCTAAGACAGCGAGAGATGTTTTTGTTGATTTTTTTTATTTATTTTATAAATAAGAAATAAAACTTACTGAAATTAAACAATCTAATATACTAAACACACATATATCTAACTAAAATACTAACAAATATACTAAACAAATAAATGACAAACTGACCTGGAAACGCTCCAGATTTGTCCTGTGTAAGATGACTTCGAAGCTGGTCGGAGGAAAGAAACTCGCACCGGATGATCCAGAAGATTCTCGTAAACGATAAGTTGCAATGCTCTTTGAGTTTATTTACAGGAAAAACAAGACATAAAAAATCATAAAAATTATATGATTTATAAATCTCTGCAAATAAGGGAAACCTGTTATGAAAAAACTTATACTTAATAATCCAATTAATGAAGAAGAGAAAACTGTCTTTCACAAACTGAATCAAGTAATTGCTATGTCTTTAAATACTAGAAGAAATCAGATATGGATTATAGTGATTAAATCATATCATTTGTGGAAGATTAATATAGCTAAAGTAGTCATTAACCAAATGCAAATTGATACACATAAACATGAAACGAAATATTGATATTATGAAAAGCTAAAGTTGTAACAAAACATCAATTTCTGTCTCTGTTTGTATTAGAATTCCATATCCTTGTTCTCCCATGAATGAGGATGAGTGTTATTACAAAAATAATAAGTATTTATAAATCTTTCCATAGGGTAAAACCTCCCTGTGGCAGTTATCAATCTGTTTACATAATCTGGGAAGATATTCCCAAGATCAACTAAACTAGGAAACTAAAATGAAACCAAAATATTTCAAATATCCTCTAAACTGCTCATCAAATCCAATGCAATTTAGAATTCACCTGAAATGGACCAAAAATAACAAGTTAGAGAGTTATTTTATTATTAAAATGATAAAAATCTAATTCCACAGACTTAGCTACAGAATCATCTGATTCTGTAGCTAGTCTAAAATAATATACAGAATCAGAATTGAAATCAAATCAAATCTTTGAATGATATTTAATTCAATTATCATTTAACAGTCATTTGAAAATGATTTATTCAGTTGGAGCTTTATAGAACATTTGAAATCAAAACAGAATCATAAAATCATTCAACTCTGTTCGTTTAATTACCACAGAATCGGGTCTAAAACAATCATATCCAGTGCAACCAATAAAAACAAATCTAATGCATTTGTTATGTTGTTATACCAATAGGAGATATGATCAAATCGAACTGAATCGTTTACAATTCGTTGTAACGACATAGAAAACAAGGTGTATCATAGTGCGTAAGAGATACCCGGTCACGTTTTTGCAAACTGAGGTAAACAAGATCGATTACATTCAACGGATCATAACCGAATTTGGTAACAAAAATAACATAGTCAATCAAATCGTTTCATAACCACCCGAATCTAACATTTTTTGTAATCTTTTGATATCAATTTGAAACGATTATAATTTGACAGGATCATTCCAATCGTTATAACTGAGTTGACACAGAAAACGATCTATGCTAGGAATAGATCAATTCAAATTCGTTTGTGAAAATCAATTTTAAAAACAAGATCATAACAGGCTTGGTAGAATTCTCAATTCGTTATAGCCAATTTGGGCAAACAGGGTTGATCAACTTTGATCAAAACGAAATCATTCTAATTAACAAATCAATTGTCTGAGGTTTATCATAGTTGTCACGAATCGAATAAATTCCATGATTTGGGCACAACTGTACATATTGTTTTTCCAAAAACAGAGTAGTTCATTTCCCACATTAAAATCGAATAGAGCAATATCTCAGTTTTGAACATTGTAAGAAAGAGCATATCGTAACAATTAATTCAATCAAATCGTGTGCCAATCCTAGCATATAGATCATAACAAAATTAAATCTGAATACGATTGTGTTCTAAACTGAGTATGAAAAAATTCTTTCGAAATCGGATACACACCAATCCATTCGAAAACACGCTATTAATTTTGTCGACTAAATAAGGCAAACCAGTCAATCAAATCTAAACGCATATCACTCAAATCCAATTAGAATATATCGATCTCTTTACTGGGAATGATCGGATTGTATATCGGATCGACATTTCAAAACAAAACTATATATAGAATGCACATGGTTATAACAGAGTGATTCAAAACAGAACCATTTAAAAAACTAAATTCGAACCATTATAGCCAACTAGATTATTTACAAAAATAAATGATATCAAATTCTCCATACCTATGTAGCGACGAGACCACTTGATTATGCCAACTTGGAATTCACAATAACCATGGCTGATTCCACGTTTTTGAACAGTATGGAGCCGGTTGTCTTTTGTTTTTTATCCACTGCTTGAAGCTTGGTTTTTTGCCTGGTTAGCACAACAATCTGGTCTTCCAAAGATTGAATCTTTGACTGAAGTATAGGAACATCAATACAATATCGCTCTAACCATGAATTTCACTGATCATAGGGTGTCTATGTAGGTTTAGACAGAGCAGGTGAAGGCTTGGGTGAATGACTGAGGGTTTCACAAGGCAACTTAATGCTTGGGTAATTAGGGTCGTCCTTTAGGCAGGGGGGTAGGTTTGATACAAAGTCATATGAGGGTTTGGCACACAAACCTTGCGAATAGGGGTATTCGCCGGCCAAAAAACGCTCGACTTCCGAATCAGAATCCTCACTTACGGTGATAGGGTTTGAATGAGTAGGGGGTTTTGGCTTGTTTCATGCCATATGTGAAATCAAACGTGCATTCCTTTTACCCTTATCGTTAGCAGTAGGTTTTACCTTAGGTTTCTTGCTTGTGGGATTTTTAATGGCCTCTGCATCTTTAGTTATAGTGTCGGGTAGGTCAACAGGAGGCTCGGCCGAGGGTTTCGATAGTAAGAGGTGCAAGGGTACCGGGTGTACATTTTTAGTCTCAGTTACCACAGGTTTATCAACCTGTGGAGGGTCAGTATCTTCAAAGCCATTACGGGCAATGAAATCCTTCCAACTATCACCCAACAGACTCAAATGATGAACAACAATGAGCTTGATAAGCCCATGATGAAACAAGTTGTTGTCAGCCTTGTTCCTCTTATACTTTTTAGACATCTTATGCAAACTTCGATGAAAATAGAACGGCATGTTTAGAGGATAACCTATGAAAATCATCAATAAACGCAGGTGATAAAGGAATATAAGCCCATATCTGCGTTCGCAGGTAACAAACTATTTGATTATCAATAAAAAATCGTGCCAACGTTGTTTAAGTATAGTCATGAGCATACCTATATCATAGGAGGTGATTTTGTGCGATTGAAACAACAATGTCCACTGTACTTCCTCGACCTTGCAATTCTTAAACCACCGCTGTCCAGAAGTAGATAACCCTGTAGCTAAGTTGATGAATTGTTCATCAATCTCTAACTGTACATCGCCTACCTTGGCTCGACAACCATCGAAGGTCATGGTAAACTGTCGAGCTACACACAGGTTAAAACCCTCAAAACGTTTCACGAAGGTAAGCCATCCACTGTCTGCCAAATCTTGGCGGGCATTGTCAAACATCAACAGGGCCTGGTTGCCATTGGGTTCAACTCTCACGACTGGGGCCATGGTGTCGAATGCATGGTAAGGGAAGGGTTTGAATTCACCAAAACACATAGAAGCAAAGCTATCTGAAACAACAATGAACGAGAAAAAGGGGTAAGTATTAATGCACGCATGCGAGGGTGGTGGAGTTTTCCATGCAAAGTATTGATTATCCAAGTACAACCGCCAAGTTTCATAGTTGTTTACTCCATGATCATAGTTCAACCATTAAGTCGTGTGTACAATCAATGAAATCAAATGTGTATGCCAATACACGCAAATGTTATGCCATGGTGTTCCAACATCCGACGTATGAATCGAAAACCCATAAACCAACTATACGCCAATGTGTATAATCAAAAGTTTAACCAAGGTGACAAACGATATTCATAAAATCGACAAGCCAAGAGCTATAAAAAAGATTATCAATAAGGATTATATCATATATATAAAGGAAAATTAATCATAAACCTTATGCATTTTATAGAATCAAGGATCAGGCAAGTCATATAAAGTGCGAATCCAAAGGCTCAATGCTTTAAAAACTCAATAAAATCAAGTTATGCAATCAATATAAGAATGTCTAATGAGCATAACGACAATCCTTCTAGCCACATAACAATAAACATAATGTAAGCAGAGTAGTCATATCGACAAAAAGGTCATGATAGTTCGGATAGTGATCGAAATGTGACCTCGAAAGGGGAAGTTTTTCACGCTTACAGACGTGAAAACTTTACGAAGACAAATGTGCAAATGTCGCAAGAAATGAAAATATCGTCTATTTGAAAAATGTGACGAAAAATTGAAGTTCGCAAGACATAGGTGTAGGCATCTTATAGACGATAGAAAAAATTGAATTGGCTGCCAACAATGGCGACACACTGGTAGAAGCAGTTATCTCTATCAAAAGAAATAAATTCAGATTAGAACAACAAATAAAATTTCAACTCAAAAATAACAACCAGAGAAATGTACAAACATCATCATTAACCATCTTTTCCAGTAGTGTTTCAAAAGATGAAAACCAATAACAGTCTTAAGATCAACAAGTCACGATATTAAAGATAAAATCTCTGATACTGTTGGCATGGCCACTGTTGCCAGCAGGCGTCCATAGCCTCGACAGGGTTTCCATTTAACCCACTTTGACATCTGTATCTTGTTAAGAAGTTCTGGATCATAATAAAGGACATTAAGGAGGTTTCTTTCTTTTTTACAAATTTTCATATACCCGACATTGCTTCGCTGCCAGCGGGCCTGTTCAGTACCCTGACGAAGTTGTCTTGGTTCCATGCATGCATTTACCCGCTGCCAACAGACCTGTTCAGTATCCCGATGGGTTTACAAACACTTCCCACAGCTCTTATTCATAATTTTTTTTTTTTTTATAGGTATATAGCTGAGCGGGGTGACGCTGAAAATCTTGATATTTTAACATATTTTTTTTTTAGACCTCATCAAATTTTTTTTTTAGCATTGTCCTTTATTTAGCTCCAGAGATGTTTTATTTATAAAAACAAATTCCTATGACAGGGAGACATCTTTTGAGTCATTCCTTTACGGAAAAGGGACAGCGTAAAAATATAATAGATGATCATGACAAACTTTTCTCAGAGATTGAAATCAGTAAACTTCTTTCAAACAACAAAATTTTCCAACATAGATTATCAATTTCAGCAATCTATCATTGATGTTTGTACAAAAAAAAATTAGAAGTTATTTAAGGGAAGTAAATCTCTTATCATCTTTGTCTGAATAGATCAGTGTACAGGTATGTGTATTATTCAAAAAACACAAAAAACTGATAAATTCAAATCAAAATCAAAGCAGAAAGAAAACGAAGATGCAAAAAAAAATGAAATATTTACATAATATACAAGGGTAGTTATCATGCAAAGTATCTTTTCAGGGCTTGGCCACTTACCGGATAGGTGTCAAGCTGCCCTTCGAGATTCTGCAATCGAAAAGAACTAAGACCCAACTTTTCAGCAGTTAAAAATGGTCCAAGCCATAAGTTTTGAAATTTTCTGTGCTCACCCTTTCCTTCATGCGGTTTGTCCCACTTCAAGATGAGATCGCCTACTTCAAAATTCCTATCAGAAGTAGAATTAGAGTCGAACCATCTTTTAATCAATTGTTGATGTTGATCTAACTTACGCTTAGCTTGGGCTCTTACTTCTTCTAGCTTCATCAAAGCATTAATTCAGTTTTCTAAAGGGGGACAATCTTCTTCTTGGACTTTTTGTGACAGCTGAAGTGAAGGAAGAAGAATGTGAGGTGGCAGAATAGCTTCTCTACCATAAACGAGAAAAAAGGGGGAGTTACCTATAGCATCTTTGGGCGTTACTCTATTAGCCCATAGTGCGTTCAATGGTGCATTGTGCCAATTCTTGTGATTTTCAACCAGAGTTCTCTTGATTATTTTGATTAAATTCTTGTTTGTTGATTCTGGTAATCCGTTGCCCTGGGGGTAGTAACTAGAAAAATAATTCAACTTAATCCCTTTTTCCAAATCGAACTCAGTCATCTCAAGAGAATAAAAGTATGAAGCGTTATCAAAGACCAGACAATCAAGGATACCGAAACGAGTGATGATATTCGAATTTAGAAAGGCAATTACCTGATTGGTGTTGACAGTTCTTAACGCAACAGCTTCAGACCATCGAGTAAAGTAATTCATGGTTGTCACAATATACTTGTGCTATTGCGAGGATGGAGGGTTAACTGGACCTATGATATCAAGGCCCCATTGTTGGAAAAGAGAATCTACTGAAACGGGTTGCAAGGGAAAGGCTGGTTTTTGTAGCCGGCCTGATGCTTTCTGATAGATGATACATTTATGAAATAAGGCATGGGCGTCTCTAAACAGTGTGGGCCAGTAATAACCGGCTCTTAGAACGTTATGAGCAGTGGTGTCACCACCGAAGTGGCCACCAGCTTCTCCTGCATGCAACTCAAGTAATACTTTTTCTGCTTCGTCTTTTTCAAGACAATGCATCAGTACGCCGTCAAAACTCTGACGAAACAGGATACCGTTAACTAGATGAAAGGAGGCAGACTGCAGTGTCAACGCTCTTCTTTTAGCGGGGTGAAGGTGACGGGGGGCTGATCCATGTTCAAGAAAGAATCTTATATCGTCATACCAAGGACTAACAAGGTTTTGTGCACAACAGATTAAGCTTTGATCGCTTTGTCCCAGGTTTGACGTATCACTATCTTCTTACTGTCCTGTTTCTGAATCAACAACCATCTTACACAACCCTTGGCCTCTCACAATCTGAGCTAGGGTGATTTCTAAGTCATACTCCTGCAAGGAGGTGACCCAGTTGGCTCTCTTCTCTCCTAACTCCTTCTGCACCAACAAATTCCTCACAGTAGGGTAGGGGACAATGACTTTCGTCCTTGAATTCAAAATATAGGACCGGAAATGCTTGACTGCTTTGAAAACAGTGTAGGCTTGCCGATCAAACGTAGGGTAGTTAAATTCAGCACCTTCGAAAGCAAAGCTCATAAAGGCGATGGGTACTTCATTGTTCTCGGCATTCTTTCGAGTTAGGATGACGGCATAGGAACGGTCAGAGGAAAAAGTATAGAGTGTAAAATCTTGAGAGAAGTCAGGGCTCATGAGAGATGGAGCGTCTATTATGGCCTTCTTTATTACATTGAAAGCTTGGTTTTCTGGGGGTCCCCAGTGATATTGGGTGTCTTTCTTAATTAGGTTCTGCAAGGGTCTGACCATTTCAGTGAAGCTGGAGACAAATCTTCTCATGAAGTTAATTTGGCCTAAGAAATACTGCATGGATTTTTTGGATGTAGGAGGGGGAAGTTTAGCGATGACTTGAGTCCTTTCGGGGTCAATAATCATCCCATCACTAGACACAATGAATCCTAGGAGTTTAACCTATTCTACTGCAAAGATGGAATTCTTGGTATTCAAGGAGACGCCATATTTACGACATCGCAGCAGAACGACTCGTAAGTGAGCTAGATGATCGTCTTTGTTTTTTGAAAATACGGTCATATCATCTAAGTAAACTACGATGGATTGATTGATTAAGCCTCGAAAAGAAATGTCCATTGCTCTTTGAAAGGTAGGACCAGCATTAATCAATCCAAAGGGCATTTTGCGATAAGAATAAGTTCCCCACGGGGTACGGAAGGTAGTTTTTAGTTGGTCTGATGGAGACATCAGGACTTGGTTGTATCCAGAGAAACCATCCAGTAAGGATAGCCTCTCGGAACCAGATACCTGTTGAAGGATATGTTCCATGGGCGGGACATGATAGTTGTCCTTATCAGACGCTCTATTGAGGTTTCAGAAATCGACACAAAGTCAGATTTCCCCGTTTTTCTTCCGCACTGGGACAAGGTTGGACACCCATTGAGTGTGCCTAACAGGAAAAATTATTTTAGCACTTAGGAGTTTATTCAAT
>JZKD02S1674554.1:356809-373257 GCA_000966675.3 Picea glauca
GGACAAGGTTGGACACCCATTGAGTGTGCCTAACAGGAAAAATTATTTTAGCACTTAGGAGTTTATTCAATTTTTTTTGAACGGTCGGTTCAAGTTTAGGATGCATTTTCCTCAATTTTTGTTGGAAGGGTAAGGTTTGGGGCTTCATCGGGATGACATGTTGTATGATATTAGGATCAAAATTATTGAGATCATGATACGTCCATGCGAAGACATCTTTAAATTCTTTGAATAATTTAATGAAAGCAACTTTTTCTTGTTGAGAACATCCCAATCCTAGATTAATGCATTGAGGTTTCTCATCAGTTCCTAAGTTCACTTTTTCATAAGACAACGAGGAAATATTAGTTTTACAATTGACCGTCTTTTTAAATTTATCTTCGAAATCATAAAACTTCTCTAATCTAACTATGGATTTGGGTATCAAGTTTACCATATCCGATAGTGCTTCAGGATATTTCGGATCAGGTATTACCGTAAAGTCGTTCAAATTGTCATCATGCATGCATCCATCTATTACCATGCCTTGAAAGGTTTCTTCCATGTGCAGAAAGTTAATGATCTGCTTATCATCGTCAAATACTCTCCAGTTTGTGATATTGTCAGGACCAGATGGTCGAAACAATAGCTCCATGGAGAATGCATTTGGGGACAAGCCTTCTGCAGGAAGAAGTTTAGAAGCTACATTAGCTAATAGATCTGCTTCAACATTATTTAGTCTAGGAATGGAATTTATATTGAAAGCAGAAAATTTATTCATTAAACTCGATACCTCAGACTGGTAACTTTTGAGATGCGGGGAAAGACAGTGTATAAATGTCCTGCAATAAGTTGATAGTCTACAACTCTGACTACCATATTTTTTTTTTCCCAGTGATAAACTCTTGTGGTGCAACCCATTTACTTAAGTATTCAATAATATCAGTAAATTATTCATTAGCCACCTATATTGAAAATAATTGTGCATCAGGGAAGTTGTCTTCCAAGTTAGTAGGTTCTTCTCCATTAATTACCCTTGATAGGTGATCAGGTCCTACATTCATCTTCCCTGGATTGATTTTCACTTCAAAATCAAATTATTGAAATAATAATAGCCATCTATAGATCCTCCCCCCCAACACTGGCTTGTTGATTAGATATTTGAGGGAAGAATGATCTGTGAACATTTTAAAGTTTTTACCCAATAAATAGTGTCTGAATTTCTGAAGTGCATATTCCATGTCCAGTTCATCTCTTTTTGTGGTGTTGTAGTTATCCTCTAATTGAAAATTTGTTCTTCTTACAAAGGCTATAGGATGGTCTAATTCCTCTACTCCTGGCTACGCCAGAATTGCTCCAAGTACTATGGTTGATGCATATACATATATGTCTATGAATAAACTGGGAATACTAGTATAGGTGTTGTTACCATGTCTTGTTTTAAATTGTCCAATCCTTGATGGCAGTCCTCATTCCACTGAAATCTGGTGTCCTTCTTCAACAGTTTTTCGATTGGTGCAGTAATTTGTGCACACCCCTTTATAAACTTCCTGTAATAGCCTGTATGTCCCAGTGTTGCTATTAATTGGTGCACTAAATTTGGTGGTGGTAATTTTACAATGATTTCAATCTTAGCATGGTCCACTAATAAACCTTGTTTACACAATATATATCCCAACAATATTCCAAAATGTGTACAAAAAATGCATTTATTGATATTCAATTATATCTGACATTTCCTGCATCTTTCCAACATTAGTCTTAGCACTTCTACACGGTCCTTTAATAGACTATATAAAATCCAGTCATCCATATATACTTCTAAAAACTGATGTATGAATTCCTTAAAAGCATCTATGACTACTCTTGAAAATATGGTTGGTCCATTCTTCAACCCAAATGGCATGACTTTATATTGGTAGGATCCCCATTCTGTAGCAAAATTAGTCTTATACATGTCTTCTGGAGCTATTTTGATCTGATGGTAACCTGAGAATCCATCTGTAAATGAATAGGATTCCTAGCCACCCACATTCTCTAAGACCTCATCTATAAAAGGGGTAGGGAAAGGGTCATGTAATCAACCATCATTCAATTTCTTTAGGTCTGCACAAATCCTTATCCCCCCTTGTTTCTTTTCTTGGACTACCATAGGATTGATCCATTAAGATTCCTCTACTTGTTCTATGATACCAACTTCCAACATTATGTCAATTTCTTCTTTCACTTTCTTCTTATACAATGGATTCAGTCTGTAGGGTCGTTTCCTGATAGATCTGGCCTCAGGTTTGAGGGGTATCTTCATCTCACCTAGCTCCCATGTTATGTCTTTCATATCTGTAAAGGTCATTGGAAATAGGTCACTACATTCACGCAGTAACTACGTTATTCTTTCTATTGTTTGCTCATCCCAATAGTCTCCAATACTTCCCATTTTAGGATTGTCATTTGTCCCAATATTGACTTTCTTAACTTTTATTGGTGCAACAAATACTTCTTATTCTAGAGATGGAACTTCCACCTCTCTTTCTCCTTCAATATCTATAATCTAAATGTTGCATAGGTCATCTTCATCTGATTCTTCCTCTTCAACATGATAGCATGAGAATAACTCTTTGAATGTCTGTCTATTCTGTTGTTGATATTCTGTCATGATTTCAACTTTTGGTTCATCAATAAATATGATTCTATGTATCATATTCAATGTTGAATGAATGTTTTGGTTTTCATGTTCAAATGAGAAGGTTAAGTTACAAAAAACTATTGTAAGCTTGTCCATTCTATAGTGCCTCTACCATATCCTAGTCTATATACCAATTCCCTAGGATTCCTTCCAATGTATGGATAAATTAATGAGTCCATTCCTATGCTGGTGTCATTCTCTATTTTTCCTTGCAATTCTCGAAGTGTTCCACTGGTGTTCCCTTTCCATCATACCTATGCATTTTATTTATCCCCTTCTCTGCACCAAATCTAATGCGTATTAGTCATTTACACTGATACCAGTCCTGAATGGTTTCTTTGTGCACAACCCACCATCTTCCAAGTGTTTCCTTGAGTGCAACATCTAGGGATAAAAGCCTCTGATTTTCTAGTACTTCCACTTCATATTTTGTCAAAAATTCCTCTAAGTCATTTAGCCCATGAAAAATGGGAGGTTCTCTTATCTCTATACCAACCCATCTCACTGCATGGTCTATTCTTGCACACCTCCTTGTTAAAACTTCATGTAATTGTTGTTTCCAATTCTCCAAACCTCTTTATGAGTTAGAATCACATGATGTAATTCTTCTCCAGTTGAGCACCCCATCTACAGTTGGTTTAACATAATCCTCTTCTCGTGCAGTGGTTCTACACAACTGGTTTATTTCCTCCAGATCCAAACAAGTGGGCTCTACAAAACTTTCTCCTTCTGATGAATCCAATGGTGCAATGCCTCTATATTCTCCTGATTCAAAAGTCATTTTTATTCTCTTCAGGTTGATTATATCTTGGTTATCAAATTCCCAATCCAATCCAAGAAATGTTAGGTAAGGTCTTGTTCCATCGACTATCTATATTACTTAAAAATATCTCATAGTGCGCACTCCATCCAAATCTAATGTCACCCCTTTAAGCCTTCCAATTGGTAATACTCTGTGTTGATTTGTTAATTTCATCTTGAGAGGTGAATAGCCTAAGGTAGGTTCCCCCATACACTACCATGTCTTCTTAGATAAAACATTTACTTCAGAGCCTAAATCCAGTATAATATCTCCCATTTTGAAATCCCCAATGTTGGCATTCAATCTAAATTCTTTTCCTGTCCTTGTTCTTGTATGGAGATGATTGACTATTTTTTGTTCTAACTTTCCATCCACCTTGGTGTTACATCTTTCTAGCATATATTGTAAAATATTAACACATGATAGGTGATTCAATAACTTAACACAATATTGTAGAAAACTCTTTATGGTACTTACTTGCTCTAAATATTTTCCTTCATTGGTATGGTCCATTGAAAATGGCATCCCATACATTGGTGGATTTTCAAGTTGTTGTACGACTGATGTAGATGCAACATTCTTATTGAGACATTCATGTCTAGCTTCTTTAAATGTTTCATTTTCCTTCCATGTGTCAAACTAATTTTGTGGTTCAGTATTATTCTTAACCCATTGGTGTTGTGTTAGATCTTGTTTTATTGCATTAGTTCCTATCTTGGCTCCTCCTTGAGTGACTATATTGATGTTTCTTCCATCATCCCTGTCTTCTGCAGAAATCCAATGGACATTCTAGTTGTTCTGGTTACTTTTTTCTTGGATCTTTCCCAAGTGTGTCGAACAATGTTTTGTGTCATGATATGTTGCACGATATTACATACATGTCATTGGTGGGAGTGGATACTCCCTTGCATAATGCCTTGGTTTTTGGAAGTTGTGGTACACTATTGGTCCTCTTCCTTATCCAAATCCTCCTCTACCTCATCCTTCGCCTTTTTCTCCACCTTGATCTCCTTGGAGTGCATTGTACTAAGGTACCTGGTTATACTGCGTGGGGTTATACTGTGGCTACACATTATTATACTACTGCTACACAATGTTGTACTTTTATTTGTTTGTTATTGTATGGTGGTAGTACATGGTTGAACTGAGGTGCAACTTGTCTTGTCATCATTTTTGATTGCACCCTATAAGTATCTAAAGTTATTTCTCTCATCATATCCATCATCCTACAATCCTTATCATCATGACCCACTGACTTGAAAAAATTGCAGTGTGAACATTTTGGTATTGTCTTATATTTATGCATCATTGGGCAGTGATATGGATCATGCCCATGTGTCATACAAATCTCTCACCATGGTCCTCTTGTTGGAAATGGGTTTGACACTCCTGTTGCCATATACTGTGAGAAAGTTGGACATTCATTCTTACGGTGAACTTTTGTCTTTCATAAAGTACACCAAACAACTTCTCTTTTCTATTTACCCTTATTCTAGTTAAGTTGAAATGTTAGATTCTTCAAATCCTCCTTCAACTCCTCTATTGTTGGATATGTCTGTTGATATTGGTTCTCTTCCAGTTGTAAGGTTGCATACAGAGCCTCTACCTAAGTTTCAAACTTTTGTTGTCTTAATGGGTATTTCAAATGTGGTAACAGTGAGTTCACAAATAAATGCCTATGTTGCATGTCAGTCATTGCATATTTCAACTTACCTTTTAGATGCTTAAACCTTTGATCAATCTCCCAAATAGAATCACCTACTTTTTTCTAGATTTCAATCATTTCATTCATATACTGGTCTTTTGATTCAGGCTTCTGAAATTCATTTATCAATAGTTATTTCACATCTTCAATAGTCTTTGTTACTCATGGTGGACTGTTTACATCTAGGCTCATGTATCCGTTCAGTGCGTGGTCTCTTAGTGTGATTTCTAACTGCGTGAGATTTGTATCCTCATCTGTGATATGATTTTCTTCCTATATCTTCTCACAGATGAATAAGTTTTTTCAGGGTCCTCTAATCGCTCTGCTCGAAATTCTGGTAATCTGATCGTGGGATCATGTCCTCCCATTTTGAACTATGTTGAACTACTTACTCCGCACGATGTAGATAATTGAATGTTACTTCATGAAATGGCTCCTCTAGTTTCTTCTCCTTGCTTGGAATGGAATTGTGTTTTCTTTCTTCCACTAAAATTTGATTGTTTAAATGTTGGTGTTCTTTTTGGTGTGTTAGTAGCACATGGGGTTGTAGGTTCCACACTAATGGTGATATGTATTGGAGTTTTTCCTTCCATTCTTACCCTTGGACCTCATTTTTTCCTTCCATATGTTGTGTGTAGGATTTCCTCAATATTCTCCATAGCTCGAAGTTCCTCTACCTCTTCTTCATCACTTTCCAAGCCCTCTCTATCAGCTATGGTTCTCTTCTTGTTATTCATATTATATTGGTAGGGTACTCCACTGCGCGTCTTTCTAGCCTTTTCCATTATCTTCTTTATCTATTATTCCTCCATAATGATTGGGTCCATGGCCTCCTTATTATTTCCCTTATCCATCTCTTCCTCCATTTCTCATTCTCCTATAAATGCTTCCCCACTTCCCCCATACGCGTAGGGAAGTTTAGTTGTATGATTCCATAGTAATCACACCGATGTCATACAATAAAATATTGATTAAAGTATACAGTGATGTGATGTACCTACCTATGGGTCCCTTTATAAAATCATGCTCTACTGCGGTGTAAGACTTTGCGGTATCTACGACAAATTCAGTGATAAACCCTACAACAATATTGTCTATCCAGAAATTTACTACGTGCGTGAATTTGTTATTAACTTGTTGTAATTACGCGATGTCCACAAGATTACACTCTAGTTGTATAATTCAATTTGTAGGGTGGTTGTATTTTAACCTCAATAACCACTCCTGCAAAAAATGCGGGAAATTACAGAAAAATACCTCATGTCAGTCGTTAAACACGTATTTGTCGAGATATTTGTGTGGTGTTATCTTAGGGTTTCTGTTGTCCTTTTGCGCAAACTAGATTTCTTTCATTTTCAACCATCTTTTGATATTCACCTTTTTTGGATTCCATGGCCTGAACATTCCCTTATATACATTCATTATCTGCACGTTTCTTACACGGATCCCATCCATTCAATCCCTTGTAGTTCTAGTCGACAACGAAACCATTTGTTGGTTAGATATATAACTTATTACTTATTATTGGTTTGAACCAGGTTCAGATCTCAATAGGTTTCCAACAAAACCCTCTAAAACTATAGGCCCTCCTGGTAAACTAGAAGGAAACGTTGTGCACAGGGTGCGCAACACAGTCTCACCCGAGATAGCTCTATGGGTGACTACAATACCGAGGTGTTTGCAGTATAAGAATTAGTGGGGATATGGGAGTGTATTCTATCTTTCTTTATGAATTAAACTTGTTATTGATTCAATTATTCCTAAGATTCATTCATATTTATCCTCATGCATGCATGGTAATACATCTAGTTAATCATTCATTCATAATATAATCATTGACAGGAAGAAAACATTCAGAAACATCACATAGAACAAAGGTTTTACCGTGGTTCACCCCTTCCTAGGGATATGTCCACAAATATTTGGCTTCTCTACTCTTTTATTTAATCTATTGGAAAATCTGATGTTGCGTGCATTACATCTTCAATCATAGAATCATGATGAGGTTAAGGAAAATATGTGAGGCAGACTAGATCACACTAGGCTACTTAGCCTCTGACCTAACCCTCAAAATATATCTTATACGACTCTGCTATAACCTTATTACCATAATTATGAACAACCTTCAACCACCTACCCAGCCAACATCTAACCTAGACCTCCTAGATTCTTATTTGTATGATTTTATAGGCTTAACTCATTACAATCCTTATAAAAAACCCTAACCCTATTATGGTTAGTCTTGTCTACCTATGCGCCACATTGCTTTTCCTCTTGCATGCTACTTTTCCTTATTTTTTTACATGTTTCTTTCTTTCCTTCTATTGCGCACGGTCCAAAATTAGGTCTTCATCTCCAAAATTAGGTCTTTCCCAAAATAGATCATTTCTCCAAAATTAGTCCTCTACCCAAAATAACCTTCCTTCTCAAAATAGGCTTGCGCCCAACATGTGCCATTAGGATTTTTTGTGTAGTATGGATGGGTCTCAAGGACTTAACCATGATTAGGGCAAGAAAATAATGGTTTTAATTCCTAAATGAATCTTATAGGTGTTATGGAGTAGAATTTTTTTCTCAAGCCACCACAAAACCCACTATAAGGTACCTTTGTCCATAAGTGGGATATGGATACCATTAGGTTTTTTTTCATAGAAGATATGGCTCTAAAACCTTTGGTCTGAAATGAAGCTTCTATGGACTTAGTGCTTAAAATAAGCCTCAAACCACAACATAGACCTAGATCATTGGCCTCCTTGTGGGATATTGTCATTTCTAAGATATTTTTCATACCAAGCATGGGTCTCGGGGCCTTGACCATGGTCAATGAAGGAAAAAAAAATCATATGATATAAATTAATATGTTAGGGCTCATAATCCATAAATGACACCTTGAACTATCACACAAACCCTGTAGATGGAATCTTTGACTTATGAATGAGATATGGATGCTATTAGAAAGTTTTAGACACAATGGATGGGTATTTGATCCAGATTATATTAAGAATGAAATGAAGGAAGAAATATAATAAGGGAACACATACAAATATTGAAAGAAACACAATAATAAAATTAATCCTATATTCTATTAATAACTATCTAGAATACAAAAGACTATAAAAATGCAAAACACACAAGGTAGCTAAAACGTTGGTAGCTTATCTATGAAGATAGAGATGTGACAGTTACACTCATTTGCAAGAAGATCATTACAAAGAGGCTAAAAAAATGAATTTAACATAAATAATCAATGATAAAACCCTAAACATCCAAAACCATAACCCCAGAAGATGAGATGCACAAAGATTGGTGGTCCAGGATGTGGTTAGTTGATACGTCAACTTCCCAAGGGAGAAAATATTGCATATGATCTATGTTTGGGGGATTTGGTACCTTGTAGAAAAGGTATAGCTTAGGAGTACCAATTTTTTTCATCCTAGAACATTCCTTATAGTACATTCAATGCATTTTCAAGCCAAAAAAAACTCGTTTAGGGCCTCAAAATGACCCTAAAAGTTTGGGACCCGAAAAAGCATAGAAAAGATGCCAAGACGTTGAACCATTCTGAATTAGTGGAATAGGTGGGTGAACACCAATATCCACCTGGATCATCCCCCCCCCATTAGGAATAAATGGTCCCCATTGAATCAAGTTCCTCCATCAGATGGGGAGAATTCTATTGAATTTGTCTCTCGATGGGCCACTTGACCTAGTGAAGTAGTTTCCCTAATTTGACGATCTGATAGATTTGGATATTCTATTGGTGGGTTCCCTTCATCTTGGTGTCCATTATTGGATCCACTATCACATGTTATATATAGTTAGTATTGAGTTATGTAGGGGCCAAATGCTTAGCCCCATATGTAGTGTCTAGGAGACATGGAAACTATGGGTGAAGAAGTTCCACATTAAATATCGGGTGTAAGACAAGGAAAGGGGGAATGATTGATTAAAAATAATTCTCACCCACAACCTTGGTGATGGTGTAAGGCTCGTATCAGAGTGGGTATATATTCTGATGGGGTTTTGTGAGGCGATCTTTCTACAAATGCAACCAAACCTTATCTCCCACCTAAAACTTATGTGGTACTTGATGTTGATCATAGAATTGCTTGTATTTTTCATCGGATTTTTGAAAAATTTCATGAAATTGTCATTGAATGTAATAGATTCACTCAAAAAAAAATATTGGTCAATCAAACTCAGCCTACAAATGGGAGGACTCATCCTGTGTAGCTACAATGGGCAGAGCTATGTCAATGGGAGCCAATGGTTGGAACCCCAAGCACACCTGAAAAGGGTTGTGGCCAATAGAGGTGTGGAGGGATCTATTGTATCTATGTTAAACATAAGGAAGGATATCTTCCAATGTGTGTGGATGATTGGAATTGTACATCCGCTGGATATGGAAAATAGTATTTTTGACCACCTATGTTTTTCCATTAGTTTGTGGGTGGAATGAAATCAATTTGGTCAACATGGTGTCCATCATTGACCATAGGTTGGACCAAAAAGTACTCAGGAACCTACTATCTCGATACAAAATGATGGTCAGTGGGAGACCCAAATGAACCCAATAATGTTCAAATAAGATCTCAATAGTGGCTTTGACTGTGATGCTCTTCTTGTAGGGTGCCAAAACAACCATCTTAGAGAATCGATCAATGACCATGAAGACACATTCATTCCCATGAACAAGGTTGAAGGAAGAACAGACATGTAATCAATGGAGATGGATTCCCAAAGGCTATCCAAAGTATATAGAGGGGTGTATAGCCCTTGTGTCTTGATGGCAGGTTTGGAAATGGTGCAGGAATTGCAGGATCAAATGTACTTGTGGAAATCTTGTCGAAGCTTCGGCTAATATAAATTCTTTTGCAATACTACCACTATTGTTTCCACACCAACGTGTCCTGTCACTCGACTATAATGAGATTCTTAGATAATATTTGCATGGTCACTTGAAGGAACACAGAAGTGGCTCAAAAATAATACCAATCCATCTTGGAGATGAAAATACTGAACTGAATTTCTCGTGCTAAATGTATGAAAGGGTGTAGGAAATTCAAAGTCAATATGGTATAATTGTGTCCACCCATACAATGTTTATGTTAGTGGTAGCATTAGACATGTACTTCTGCATTGACATGTCTCTATCATGTGCAAATCATTGAAATAATTCTATCCCTGAGTTTACTTTAGTTAAAGGAATAATTAAAGTAAAATTCTTTTATTATTGAGTAGAGTTATTTAAGGAAAATGCTAAAATTAATTAGCATGTAAATATCAAGTGAGTGTGAGAAGTAATCTCATCCATCGATCACTTTGGAGATTAGATTTATATTATAACTCATTATTATAAAAGAAAGACTAGGGTGAAGGAGGAATATACTTGTGTGAGATACACTTGTGAGAGACTTGTGTTGAGGAAGTCACCAAAGGGGTCCTCTGGTGAGAGATAAAGGATAGGGATAGAAAAGAAGGAATTTTTCTAGTGTGAGGAGTGTAGAAGCATAGAAGGATTTTTTCTTACACTAGAGTGAGGAGATCTCACTGGTTGGATGAAGATATTTTTTCTAAGTGTTTATGTAGAGAGGGTTCCATGAAGGACCATGATTCAAGATATTGGATAGTTAGAGAGGGATTTCTATATAGAGGTCATATAGGTTAAGGAGAAGAGAGAGAAGAGGCAACTGCATGTGGGTTTCAACTGATAGAAGTAAAAGGAAAGCGTACATGTATGTGGGTCTCAGTGGAGACAATTGCATATGTACACATGGTTTTGCAAAAGGAAACTAATGTACACCTCGAAAATCATGTTGGTGTAGGGTTGTAAAACTACACAAGCATTTCTAGGTTTTTCTACATTGTATATTCTCTTAGTGGGCCATTTTCCCTTTTACGGGAGCCCTCATTTGACCTTAACAAAATCATCTTAGGACTGGTTTTACCTGCAAGTTTTTCCAGGGGTTTATACCTGAAAATATTGTTGTCCTGTGTGTGATATTTTTGGTTTCCTAGTTCATGATTCCTCTACATGTTTAGTTGATTACTCATTTGTGATTTTAGTAGATAAAGTGATTTTATTTTGATCTAACTGTCGAGTGTTGGGTTGAAGTGGTAAAATCAACATGGTATAAGGGTTTGATCTATGAAGGAAGGAAAGCAAGAGAACATAGTATCATAGCATGATATTTGAAGGGAGGACACCAAAGTCAACATGGTATAAGAGCAATTTTTCTAAGAGAAGGAGCTTATCTCAGGATGCATAGTGATAGACCTATAAGATCTCAGTGGCCATGGGAAAGATCATGTTCAGATCTAGGGTTAGATGAGCAGATATATGGGATAAGGAGTGCCAAGGTGGTTTCTTGAAGGACTAAGCATAGATGAAATACAATTTGTAGTCGATCTCTTAAATTTGTAGGATATCTTAGAAGATCTATTGATTAAGGTTGGTTGTCATTGTTGTCAACCCTTGAAGAAAGCCCGATAGCACAAAGGTTGGGTAATGGAACTAAGATTATTTGATGTCAATATGACTTGTTATTTCTTTTAATGGTTTATAATAAGTAGAAATGGATGAAATCCAAAGTGGTCCCCTTATGGTGAAAGCCCTCACAGGAAGACGCTTTGCGGATTGAGTTATACTAGAAGTATGGTTAGAGAACCCATGCTTATTTGTGGAATAATGAAATGAACATCAGTGAATTTTTCAGTGAAACTATCCTATATGAATATTTCTTATCATTCCATTTCCGTTGGTATGTGTAACATCACATAACTCCTCATGGTTAGAGAGTTATGGCCATGAGAAGTTGGAGAACCCAGGTTTGGGTAATGGACCCAAGTTTGATGGATGGATAATTGTATGATTTTTGATATATTTTTAGGTAATACTATTCTATATTGATGGTACATGTCATTCCATTTCTGGTGGTATGTGGAACGTCACATGACTCCTCACGGTTTGAGAGTTATGGCCTTACAAAGTTGGACGACCCTCTTATGTCATCTAGAAACCCCAAAAGGTCAAAGTAGTCAAAGTGGTTTAAGATATTTTAGAAGGTAAATAATAAAGTGAATTGATGAGTTTAATATAATACAAAGTGAAAAAAAAATTAGTTATTTAAATAATAAATTTAAGGGATAAATTAGAATTGGGTTAACCCTAAAATAAGGAAAGTGGGCAAAGTGACCTAGAAGATGTTTTAAGGAAGCTACTTGGAGAGTATACATAAGAGGCAAGCCTCTCTCATTTAAGAAACACTTGATAATATTTAATACCTATAGGTGTTTGAGGTAACCAAAGGATATCTAAGCTGGATTTTTGAGGAAAGGTGAAGAAAAGAAGGTTGGAATTCAAGGAAGGATAAATTCTTTTGATGATGCTTTCTAAGGTATGTTATTTACAGGTCATCTCACCATTTTCGCAATAACATTTTTTCTAGAATGATTCAGACCAATAAATTTATATTCCATTTAGGAAACACATACAAGTATCTGTGGTAAAAAATTAGGCTTGTGGGTCATTGTAGTCCGTGGAAAAAAGGGTTTGTGGCTAGTTCTGAAACTTGTCAAAAACAGGTGTTTCGGGTAAAAACGTCATAACTTCTTCATATAAGATCCAAATTCAGTAAGACAATATGTGTTGGTTATAGTAACATCTCTATTATGTTGTGTAACATTTTCAAATCTATTCAGAAAATATTTCGTGTGGGGCACGCTCTACAAGGTCGCTCTCTACAATAAGCTAGAATTCAGCAAGGTATGCCATTTTTTCTATAAATACTTTTCTGAGAGGTTCCAAGTAGAGACACCTGGAGGAATTGCATAAAAAACACTAAAGAACATTTTTTATCAGTTTCATATATTTATTCATTACAGGTACAAAGTTTTTTTTCTTTCAAGTTAAGGTTGTTTACTAATCCAAAACTAGTCACGTGAGACTAAAGAAAAGTTTGATGAAAATGCTAGTCTCTTGTTGTTAAAGTTAAGGAAGGTTTGCAGTTATGTGATCATATACACCAGGTATATTAGAGGGTTAAAAATCATATTTGGATGATGAAATTGATGAGGGCTTTTGGTTAAGGTACATGTTGGGTACATGGTTAAGACAAGTAGTTGATGATTTGGCGTATACATGAGGTGTATATTTGATGATGTTTGTACATATTGATGAGTCATAGTTGATGAGTAGTTGACACATGATTGGTACATACTTGGTACATGGTTGGTTGCACTTGTTTAAGGTACATGCTGATTACATATTGTTTGGTACAAGTTGGTGCATGGTTGATGCACTTGTTTATGGTACAGGTTTATTATAGGTTGAGGTACAAGTTGATGCATGGTTTATGCATGGTTCAGGTTTATTGGTACAGGTTTACAATGGTATATCTCACAGTGATAGTGTGACATTGGTTCCATCATTCTACTTCTACTTCAGGGTGGTTGGACAGGGCAAGGACAGGTGGTTGTAGCCACCTTTCGGTTTTAGATGGAGAAGATAGGGGGTTGTAGCCTCCTTCTAATTATAGCCATAGAATTGGGGAGTTGGAGCTTCCCTCAGGTTGTAGCTTCAGAAACTAGGGGGTTGGAGCCTCCTTCTAGTTGCATTAGGAAAACAAAGGAAGTTGGTGCTTCCAATGAATGTAATTCTTCAAGACATATAAGAAAAAGCATTTTGTGGTTTTCTCCCAATTTGGGTTTCCACGTACAACATTGGTGTTCTATGTATGTGTGATTGTTCATTTCTTATTTCTCATTATTTGATAATAATTCTACATTGATATAACACTTGTATTATTTGAAGAAAAATTATTATAATTACGTTATTACTGATTCACCGCCCCTCTCAGTAATCCAACAATTGGTATCAGAGAAGGTTCCTTCAGAAATTAGTTTAACCACTTAAAGGTAGATCATGGAGAGTACCAACTTGTATAAAAATGGAATGACATAGTTTGATGGACAAAAGTATGATTTTTGGAGCATAAGGATGAAGACATATATATAGGCATAGGGATTTCAAGTTTGGAAATCAATTGTAGATGGATACATAGCACTAGCAGTTCCACAAAAAAATGACAAAGTAGTGAAACTCGGTGAGAATAATTCCAAAGCCAAAAATGAACTTTTGAATGGTCTCAGTGATATGGTATTCACCAAAGTTTCACAATGTAAATCCGCTAAAGAGATTTGGGACAAGCTTCAAAATATTTATGAAGGATATACAAAAGTAAAAGCAACAAAAAGCTTCAAACTTACAGAGGTCAGTTCAAACAACTAAAAATGAAGGAAGATGAGAATATTGCATCCTATGTCTTACAAGTCAATGAAATAGTGAACACAATCATAGGATTAGGAGAAGAAATCGAATAATCTATAATTGTTCAAAAGGTAATAATATCTCTTCCTATGAGATTTAACCCTAAGATATCAACACTAGAAGAAAGATCGAATCTAAACTCAATAAGCATGGACCACCTGCATGGAATATTCACAGCATATGAAATGAGAATTGAACAGGAAAATCCAGATGTAAAAGAAGCAGCCTTCAAAGCATCCAAAATATAAAATCAAAAGAAAAAGGAACAAGAAGAATATAGTAGTAGAAGTGACATCTCGGAAGATGATGAAGAAGTGGCCAACTTCGTCAAAAGACTGAACAAGGGAACCAACAGTAGGTATAGGGGTAAGATTCCTTTAATTTTTTTTAATTGTGATGGTATTGGTCATTTTGATAACAAATTTCCTCATAAGAAAAAGAGAAATTATGAAGGTTAATCAAAAGGCAAACACACATATAAAGGAAAAATAACTACCAAGAAAGTTTTGAAGAAAATCTTATGCACAAAAGAAGACATCTCATCATCAGATGAAGATGTAGTCAGTGATAGTGAGACAAGAATATTTCTATTCATGGTAGTAAAAGACTCTGACAAATAAGACTCAGAAGAAGAATATGAAGAAGTCGAAGAAGAATATGAAGAAGTCGAAGAAGAAATTGAAGAGGCAAAATTTGAATATCGAGAATAATTAATGTGTGCCATAGAAGTTATCAGAAGATAAAAGAAGAAAAACAAGAGACTACAAGCAGAACTAGACAAGAAAAAGGACACTTGAGAACTAGAACAAATGATCACAAAATTGAAGGTTCAAATAGAAGAATATAAAAGAATTGAAGAAGCACTCAAAGAAAAGCTAGAAGAAAAGGAAAGAATCATTGGAAACTTGGAAGGAGAGATTGTCACACTAAGAAAGGATATTCAAAAGAAAAATATGCAGAATAGCTCAAAAGTTTTGGATGACATTATCAGCAGAAAAAAATCTCATCTTGACAAGACCAGACTTGGATACAATCATACAGAAAAAGGATCAAGCTCCAAAACAACAGAGAAAGAAACATATCCAAAAAGCTATGCAGTAACAATCAAAGGGGCTAGAAAGATATACAACGAAGATTACAGGGATACTCCTCCATCGATAAGAGTCAAATTTTAGAATGAAGAATAGACAGATAGGCCTCAAAAAGAAGAAGGATTCATAAGAGCACCTCCTTTCAGAAGATATTCAACTCCTAGGTATCAAACTGTATTTTTTTGTTTATGTTATGCATGTAATAATTTTGGACATAAAGATGTGATTTGCAGAGCTAACAACATGAACAATAACAACTTTGAGAGTCATACACAAAGGGGTTATTCAAGAAGACCTAGTGAAACACATAGAAGAAGTTACAACAAGTTTGAATCTTTGAACACTAAAGTGGAATGTTACAAATGTAACAATTTTGGACACGTGGCCAAAGATTGCAGAATGACAGTCCCTCCTAAAGAACCTCAACATAATAACAACATTCACAGACATGAACCTTAGAAAATGACATGGATAAGAAAGCAAGATTAGTATAGTAATAAAGAATGCACAATCTCTCTACAAGCTAAGTAGAAGAAACGTGGTTGGTATGTTGGTAGTGGGTGTTCAAAACACATGACAGGTGATAGAGACAAGTTTATTACATTATGAAGGGAAAGAGTTGGATCAATCTCCTTCAAAAATGATGATTAAGCCAAAATCATTGGAAAAGGCACAGTCCAAATTGGGAAAAAGAATGAAAAGACAAAAAAAATTCTACTGGTAGAAGACATGAAACATAATCTTCTAAGTGTGAGTCAAATGTGTGACCAAGGTCATAAAGTTACTTTTGATTCACAAAAGTGTGAGATAAGAAAATAAGGTTCAGGGAAATTGGTCGCTATAGCTGCAAGAACTTCAAG
>JZKD02S1674554.1:373307-385257 GCA_000966675.3 Picea glauca
AGAACTTCAAGAAACATATATGTGTTAAGTGAAATTGGAAATGAAAAGTGTTGTCTAGGAAAGGAAGATGAAAGTTGGATATGGCACAGAAGAATGGGTCACATACATTTTGATAGCCTTGTCAAAGTCAGCAAAATAGAATCAGTCAGAGAAATTTCCCAAATCACGAAACCAACCAACACTTTATGCAAGCATTGTCAACAAGGAAAGCAAACAAAGACCAGGTTCAAGTCAAAGGAATATTCAACAACAAGACCACTGGAAATTGTGCATACCGATCTAGTTGGACCAACTAGAACAAAGGGCTTAAAAGGTGAGAAATACTTTGTGTTATTAGTTGATGATTATACAAGAATGACTGTAGTTTTCTTTCTCAAGAATAAGTCAGAAGATTTTGAAAACTTCAAGATCTACAAGGAAATGGTTGAAAATGAAATGGATTCAAAAATCAAATGATTGAGATCTGATAATGGAGGAGTGTTCACCTCAAAGGAATTTATGGACTACTACAACAATCATGGAATAAAAAGGAAATTCTACATTGCTAGGACACCTCAACATAATGGAGTTTATGAAAGAAAGAACAGGACAATACAAGAAATGGCTCAAACAATGCTAATGGATTCAAAATTGACAGATATTTTTTGGACACAGGTAGTACATATAGAAATTCACATTCAAAACAGAGTGATGCTCAGAAACAACACTGACAAAACTCCTGATGAACTATGGAAAGGAATACCAACAAATGTAAATCACTTAAGAGTTTTTGGAAGCAAATTCTATATCAAAAGAGAAGATGGTGGAATGGGAAAGTTTGACTCTTGCATGGACAAACGAGTACTTATTGGTTACTCAAGTACAAGGAAAGCATACAAGTGTTACAATATAAGATTGAACAAAGTTGTGGAAAGCATCAACATGACAATTGATGAAACAGGCAGACCAAAATCAAAGGAAGAAGAAAATGAATCAATGAAACAACCCTTAGAAGAAGAACAAGAAGATGAAAAAGAATTAGAAGAGGAAGATGAAGAGAATCTGATAGAAGCAGAAGAGCAATTTCAACAAGTGCCTTTAAAGACACCCAGTAAATGAGTATAGAAGAATCATCCTTCAGAACAGATTATCGGAACAAAGATGCAGGAGTTGAGACTAGAAGAAAAATCTACTCACCAGAACAAACACACCTAGCACTCTCATCTACAATTGAACCAAACCTTTTTGAAGAAGCCAACAAGGATGAAGTTTGGAAAAAGGCCATGGATGAAGAATTGGATCAAATAGAGAAAAAAGACACTTGGGAACTGGTTCCAAGACCAAAGAATAAGAATGTGATCGGCACAAGGTGGGTCTTCATGAATAAATTGAATGAAGATGGACATGTTACAAGGAACAAAGCTAGATTGGTATGTAAAGGATATGCATAGGTTGAAGGAATCGACTTTGAAGAGACATTTTCCCCAGTTTCCAGAATGGAAGCAATCTATTGGATTTTAGCTGATGCATACTCCAAAAATATTAAAATGTATCAAATGGACGTAAAATCATCTTTTCTGAATGGGGAACTTGAAGAAAATGTCTACATTGAACAACCAGAAGGATTTCAGTTGTCATAAAACGTAGCTTATGTGTGTAAATTAAAGAAGGCCTTGTATGGTCTAAAACAGGCTCCTAGAGCATGGTACTCTAGACTGGATAAGTATATGTAGTAGTCCTGGTTCATAAAAGGAAGTGAAAACAAAAACCTCTACATCAAGGTAAGTCAAGGTAATATTTTATTAATTGAAGTTTATGTTGATGATATTATTTTTGGTAGTGATGATGACAGGTTAAGCCAAAAATTTGCAAAAGATATGTAGAATGAATTTGAAATGTCATTACTTGGAGAACTATCCTTCTTTCTGGGACTTCAGATACACCAAATAAACCAAGGAATTTTTATTTCTTAAACCAAGTATATCAGAGAAATGCTAAAAAGGTTCGGTATGGAAGATTGCAAACTAGTTATCACTCCCATGCAAACCAGTTGCAAGTTGAGAAAAGATGACGATTCAAAGTCTACAGATCAGAGGAAATAAAGGTCAATGATTGGAATCCTACTATATGTGACAACATCCAGACTAAATGTAATGTGGGCAGTTGGACAGGTGGCACGATTTCAAGCAACACCAAAGGAATCACATGTATTAGAAGTAAAGAGGATTTTTAGATATCTCAAAGGAACAAAAGAGTTTGGATTATGGTATCCAAAAGGAAATGATCTATCACTTATTGCCTACACAGATGTAGATTGGGAAGGTTGTATTGATGACAAAAGAAGTACCAGTGGAGCATAATTCTACTTGGGTGAGTGTTTAATATTATGGCTAAGCAAGAAACAATCATCGGTATCCTTATCTATAGCCGAGGAAAAGTACATTGCAACAACATCATCTTGTACACAGGTTCTTTGGATGAAACAAACTCTGACAGATATACAGGTTGAGTATGATGATCCCATTCCAATCTATTGTGATAATACAAGCACCATCAGTATCTCAAAGAATCTGGTGATGCACTCCAAGATGAAGCACATTCCAATCAAGTATCACTTTTTATGGGAACATGTTGCAGAAAACAACATCAGAGTTGAGTATGTGGGCACAAAAGAACAAGTGGAAAACATCTTTACAAAACCACTTCCATGGGAATCGTTTGAGTATCTTCTCCAAAGACTTAGATTTATTTCTACTCCATCAGTATCTCAAAGAATCTGGTGATGCACTCCAAGATGAAGCACATTCCAATCAAGTATCACTTTTTACGGGAACATGTTGCAGAAAACAACATCATTGTTGAGTATGTGGGCACAAAAGAACAAGTGGCAAACATCTTTACAAAACCACTTCCATGGGAATCGTTTGAGTATCTTCTCCAAAGACTTAGATTTATTTCTACTCCAAAATGGATTCTTATATTATATGTCTTAGACGTACACGAGGAAGCACCATAAGAAGACAATTCAGTCAGGGGGAGAAACCTCGGATGGAAAGATACATTTTCCATTGATGAAAAAGGGGGAGAGATTTATCAGATGCAGAGGACAGAGGCATGGTTCTAGGGGGAGAATATTTATCATATGGAGAGGGAAAAGGTATGGTTCTAGGGGAAGCATGAGTGATATGATTTCAGTATTTCATCGGAGTGTTTCCATCAATGCCAAAGGGGGAGATTGTTGATTAAGGTTGGTTGTCATTGATGCCAACCCTTGAAGAAAGCCCCGTCGCACAAAGGTTGGATAATGGACCCAATATTGTTTGATTTAAATATGAATCATTATTGTCTTGTCATGGTTGATAATAATTAGAAATGCATGAACTCCAAAGTGGTCCCCTTATGGTGAAATCGCTCACGGGAAGACACTTTGTGGATTGAGTTATACTAGAAGTATGGTTAGATAACCCATGATTATTTGTGAAATAATGAGATGAAGGTTAGTCAATTTTTCAGTGAAACTATCATATATGTATATTTCTTGTCATGCCATTTCCGGTGGTATGTGGAACGTCACATAACTCCTCACGGTTAGAGAGTTATGGCCATGAGAAGTTGGAGAACCCAGGTTTGGGTAATGGATGCAAGTTTGTTTGATGGATAATGGTATGAGTTTTGATATATTTTTAGGTAATACTATTCTATATGGATGGTACATTTCATTCCATTTCTAGTGGTATGTGGAATGTCACATAATTCCTCACGGTTTGAGAGTTATGGCCTTACAAAGTTGGAGGACCCTCTTATGTCATCTAGAAGCCCCAAAAGGTCAAAGTAGACAAAGTGGTTTAAGAGATTTTAGAAGGTAAATAATAAAGTGAATTGAAGAGTGTACTATAATTCAAAGTGAATACAAAATAAATTATTTAAATAATAAATTTAATGGAGAAATTAGAATTGGGTTAACCCTAAAATAAGGAAAGTGGGCAAAGTGACCTAGAAGATGTTTTTAAGGAAGCTACTTGGAGAGTATAAATAAGAGGCAAGGCTCTCTCATTTTAGACACACTTGAGCATATTGAAAACCTATAGGTTTATAAGGTAGCCAAAGTATATCTAAGATGAATTTCTGAGGAAAGTTGAAGAAAAGAAGGCCGGAATTCAATGAAGGATAAATTGTTTTGATGATGCTTTCTAAGGTATGTTATTTATAGGTCATATCACCATTTTCGCAATAACGTTTTTTATAGAATTATTCAGACCATGAAATTTCTATTACATTGAGGAAACATATCCAAGTATATTTGGTAAAATATTCATGTTGTGGGTCGTTGTATTTTTGGAGTTACACTCTGTGGAAAAAAGGGTTTGTAGCTAGTCCCGAAACTAGTCAAAAACAGGGGTTTCGAGTAAAAACATCATAACTTCTTCATATAAGATCCAAATTCAGTAAGAAAAAATGTTTTAGTTAGAGTACCTTTTTTAGTATGGTATGTAACATTTTCATATCTATTCAACAAATATTCCATGCAGGGCACACTCTACAAGGTCGCTCTCTAGAATAACCTAGAATTCAACAAGGTATGCCATTTTTGCTATAACTACTTTTCTGAGAGGTTCCAAGTAGTGAAACCTGGATAAGTTGTATAAAACATACGGAATAACATTGTGTATCAATTTCATATCTTTATTCGTTATAGGTACAATTTTTATTATTATTTCAAGTTAGGGTTGTTGACTAATCCAAAACTAATCATGTGAGACTAAAGAAAAGTTTGATGAAAATGCTAGTTTCTTGTTGTTAAAGTGAAGGAAGGTTTGTAGGTATGTGATCATATACACTAGGTCTATTATAGAGTTACAAATCATATTTGGATGATGAAATTGATGAGGGATTTTGGTTAAGGTACATGTTGGGTACATGGTTAAGACAAGTAGTTGATGAGTTGGCACATACATGAGGTGTATAGTTGATGATGTTGGTACATATTGATGAGTCGTAGTTGATGAGTAGTTGACACATGATTGGTACATACTTGGTACATGGTTGGTTTCACTTGTTTAAGGTACATGTTGATTACATATTGTTTGATATAGGTTGGTGCATGGTTGATGCACTTGTTTATGGTATAGGTTGGTGCATGGTTGATGCACTTGTTTATGGTACAGGTTGATTATAGGTTGAGGTACAGTTTGATGCATGGTTAAGGTTTATTGGTATAAGTTTACAGTGGTATATCTCATAGTGATAGTGTGACAGTGGTTTCATCATTCTACTTCCACTTTAGGGTGGTTGGACGGGGCAAGGATAGGTGGTTGTAGCCACCTTCCGGTTGTAGCCAGAGAACATAGGGGGTTGTAGCATCCTTCTGGTTGTAGCCAGAGAATTGGGGAGTTGGATATTCCCTCAGGTTGTAGCCTAAGAAACTAGGGTTTGGAGACTCCTTCCAATTGCAGTTATAAAACAAAGGAGGTTGGTGCTTCCAATGAATGTAATTCTTCAATACATATAAGATAAATCATTCTAATATTTTCTCTCGATTTGTGTTTCCACGTAAAACACTGGTGTAATGTGTATGTGTGTGATTTTTCATTTCTTATTGCTCATTATTGGATAATAATTCTACATTGATATAACAGTTGGATTATTTGAAAAAAAAGGATTATAATTACGATATTACTGATTCACCTCCCCTCTCAGTAATCCAACAAGATCTATAAATTAGTAGGAAAAAATCGAAGGACCAATTTCTGGGAAACAACAGTACTGAGGTATAACAAGGATTTTTGCAGGTGTATGGAGGTGTATGCATGTCACAATGGTGACAGTAACATACATACGTGGTTTGTAGTGGTGACATTCATGTACATACGTGGGATGTAGTGGTGAAAGTAGCGTACATACGCGGGTTGTAGTGGTGACAATCACGTATACGCGGGTTATAGTGGTGGCAGTCATGCATAGGTCCATTTAGGGATAGTACAAAGGTAGTTTCAATAGAAAATTTTGTTGGGTGGCTTGCTAAGCAATGGAAGGAGACTAGGAAATCAACAAGGATATCTAAGATATGTGTAGAAGAAATTCCATGTAGATATCTAAGCCACATGAGAGAACATAGGAGTAGAGAAGGAATTTTTCTCATGTTCTTGGGTCATCCACTTAGGAGAGAACAATGAATTTTGATCAAGTGCTTGAGCCATGAAGGATAGTGACTCAAGGGGTTCTAATATGGGTGAAGAAGGACATTCATCAAGATATCAGAGGATGACATATCTACTAGAGCCAATGATGTTGAATTTTCATCTTAAGTAGTTAACTAGATTAATGTTCTTTTAATGATGATGGAAAATTCCAAATGGATAATCCCAATGGTAGTTCAAGATAAGAAAATAAGGGGTATTATAATTTGTGTAGAACTAAGTAAATTGAATGATGCCTATTTACATAAACCCTTTTCCGAACCGCTTTACATATGAAGTGTTAGAAAATGTAGGAGGGAAGGAGGACTACTTGTTCACTGATGGATTTTCAGGATACTATGAGATAAATATTGTGTCAAAAGAAAGACATAAGATGAAATTTATGATAGAATGGGGAAGATACTAGTAAAAATTAATGTTGTTTGGGTTAAAGAATGCATATGTTGTGTTTTCTAGAGTAGTCGGTGCATCCTTTAAGGAGTTTATTCGTAATTTTCTTAAAGTGTACTTAGAGATTTTGGAGCCATCAATGAATAATGTGGATGGGTATAAAACTATTATAGAGATTTTGTGTGACACCATTTCACATGGTGTTTACTATTTATAGGCTCTCCTAGACTCCCAGTTAGTAGTATGTCAGTTAAACAACAATTACCATGTTAGTTAAACAGCCTCAAAATACATATATGGACGGTAGATATAATTACCATTGCATATATGCATGTGGCTCCGGATTCATATCATGATATAACACTACGACGTTTGTGAGACATCAGAAGAGTCACACCCACGCACGGGGCACACCCACCACCCACTATTGCATAGCCTCTGGCATATCCTCCACTTGAACCATAGGAATCGTGTGCATCAAATGAGATAGGTTCCCCTACAGATTTTGTAGCACTATATCTACATATCCTCCCACATGGTCATCTCCTTGGTTCCTCTGTTGATATCGTGGGAATCCATCTAGTCGTTGTGGACCTACAGCTTCATGAAAAGCCATTTTTTAATACTTTATATCATACAAAAATATTTGTGTTTTTTATTCTTTTTGAAAAACACAAAAAATGAAATATATATAAAAAATCATACCTATATCACTGTAGGTGGAGCCTGGTGGAAAAGGCATATTTGGATATCCTCTATAGTCGGTCCCAGCACAAGGGTAGTCATCTATGGCTATCACCTATCGACACCACTGGAATAAGAACTCATCATTGTAGGGGGTTGGTACCCTACCACCTCCTAACCACCTAATAACATCGATCCACCGTGACATGGCTAGATCACATGGTCCATGTGGAATGATTTCTACTCTAGGGATCAAGACTAAAACCCACTCAAATAAAAAACTACACAAGATGGATGCAAACCCAAATTTTCTTTCCTTCCCTTTTTGCAACCTGTGAGCTCGATATTCATGTTATCCAGTATTGAGTTGCACCAATCATAAACTATGGGTTTTAAACACTCAACTACATAAAACATGAGTGGCCTTGATTCCTGGTGCAATGAGGTCGACCGAGTGATTCATGTAAATACAAGAATGACGATCTTTAAAATTTGGTTCTCGATCTCCCCGATGGGGAGTTGGCTCCCTACTTTTTTGTGCCCACAACATAGTGGGTGGAAATGTAGTCATATATTTTCATGCCACCCTCAACTCCCAAGTCTTTGAGATTCACCACCTTGCCCCGACGAGACAATCCTGTGATAAAATAGATATCATCTACTTCAATCCTCAATGGTTTCCCATTGATATTGAAGGCCTCTGTATCTATATCCGAGAAGTTTACCAACATTTGGAGTAACCTCACTTGAGACCTCATTCCTTTGAGATCCCAGAATTTGTAAATTCCACATCTTTTTAGAGCTAGTTGGGCCCTTGCATCTCTTTCCATTGCTACATCTATTTCCTCATGCTCTCTCTCTTTCTCCATTCAAGCACCATCCTACCAAAGAAAAGCCATTTTTTGAGTTAAATGCATTTAAAAACTTGTTTTTGGAATTGTATGTGGGCTATAGTGTTAACATTCATATGTAGGGCCACATATACGTGGGCATGATTTGCTTTTCCAACATACATGTTTCCATATATGTGACCCGATAAACTATATTTCATGTACACCCTAATTTATACGGTACACCCTCAAATACTCAAACAATGAGGACTAAGTTTAAAATTTAAACCACTAGAAATAAGGAGGAGGGAAATAACACTTATTTGGTCTAGACAATTGTCAATTCTGTTGATCGTAGCTCCTGCAATTAGCACTTGAATATCATGGAAAAATTGGTCCAAAATGCACTTATGTGGGTAAAAAACTCAAATGGTATGGTAAAATTGGTTATTTTTACTATTAGTAGAAAATTGTTATCCACTTTATATAGTTTATGCTAATTTTTTAACCTAATGGACTAATATTGTAGTAGGAGGAGTTGGTCTCGGTGGTTTTGTCCAAGGATTTTTGCAGTTTCTAGTGTCATATTGCATGTTCGTGACTTCGACAGGTATTTTATTTTACCAACATATATGATAGGTTGTCACTCCATCTTGCATATTTTCATTATCCTATTACTATAATCCATATGCATTAGGTAAAAACCCATTTATTAGTGACATGAATCCTTCTTAGTGCTATTATAAGTGTCATTATTAAGTGGTAGAGGCTTACCAAACATGGATTCCCTAGTTAGAACCTTTGTGCCATTTGGTGCCCATGAAGAAGTTATTCCATAGGACTGGGAGTCCCTTATAGTTCCAATATGACTCTGCGTTTGTACCCCATATTCTTACTCACAATCATTCTGACCTATACCTATGGGACTCCACCCGAGTCTGATTTAAGCTCTTTTTCGACTCTCTAAAAAGCTAAAAAGATTTCTGAGTGAACTTGTCTCTTTCACACTATTTAAATGGATTTGAAAGGAAATCTATTTGGTGTAATTTTAACCCTTTTTCGGACCATGTAGACTAATTTCGAAAAAGGAATACTCTAGTCATCATTGGCTAGAAGGGTTCTCATGGGTATTGTTTTATACTTTTTTGAGCCTAGGGGAATACATTTACGAAAAAGGACATTCTTTGGAGTTAAGTTGTAATTGAATTTCATCCTCCTTCTTGCAGTATTGAGCCTATTTTTGGTTCCCTCTTTCTTGTTACAAGCCTATTACCTCAGCAATTTCTGTCACTAGGCAAGTAGAGCTTGGTTTATATCCTTTGGATCTTGACACCCTTTACACTAAGAGGAAACATTCCCCCGAGTGTCCATGTTTTGCATGCACCTACTTGCATTGAGCATAGGTATGTTCCATTGTTGGAACTATTTTCTTAGTTAAGACACTCATTTCCTCCATTGTATCATAACATTCATTTTCCTATGAAAAACCAAAAAAATACGGGTGAGAAAATAATATTATCTCATATTGGCAGTAGTCGTGTCACCTTTGAACATAGCACAAAATTTTGAGTCCACTTGTAATCCAAATTTTGGTTTAGCATGACCTTAGGAAGTTGAGCTCGTTACTTAGAGTTTACTCCTCCAACTAGTTACTCTTCCAATCCCTATGGAGAGTTTGATTAATTCCTCTTGCATAAAAAAGTTTCATTATCAAGTCTATGTTGTTAGAGTCCTCCATATGTCTAATGCCCTTTTTCAAAGGATGTTTATAGTCCTATGTTGGCCATTTCTCAGAACTCTTGAATTTTCATGTTGAGCATACCCTTAGTGTGTCTAAGAGTTACTTGAAGTTCTATTCCTACCATGCACCTTGTTCCTACTTTCATTATGGGTAGGTAACCTTGAACCCAATAGTCAACACCTCCTCATTGGTCACTGACTGTGGGGTTTCCCTTCTGTTCGATGGAAAGAAATCTATTCACACATTGGGATTCTTGCAGCTTCTTGGATTCCATTAGACTTATTGATGGTTTCCTCACCTTTGTCGACAGTCCTCCTTATTGGCTTCTATTCAAAGGGTATTTTTCGTGCACTACTTTCATCCGGTGCATGTGAAAGATGCACATGATCATTGGTTCATGAACATCCTCTTCATCTGAGTTCCTCAAAATAATCAAGATATTTCTTTGTACCTCATGCTGACTGATGAGAGATTCCTTAATTCTCTCCTTTCTGTGGGTCTCCTTCCATCGACTTCAGCTCATCTGTTCTAGAAACAAGGCCTAGAGTCCTATGAGTACCTAGAGTCTTGTAGTCATCAATGGAAAGAGTATTGCAGTCATCAATGGAAGTTTATCCTACCATCGATAGTTGGGAATACATGAATGTCTTTTGATTGATGGATTCTTCAAGTGTTCGACATCAACACCTTTATTCACACTTGTAAGAATGTACTTTGTGCCTTGATACCTACTTTCATTATCGGTAGGTTGTCTCACATTTGCTAATGATATACATTAATGACCAATAATCAAACAAACTCTCATTGTGTTCGACCTCAAATCCTGTGTTCACATCATGTATACTTTCACCTTTCGAAGATCATGTAGAATACATGGAGCATCAGTTTACAATAGCATATTTATCGAGTTGTTTCTATCGCTCATTGGGACAATACCTATATGACTTCAGTGATCATGGAAGATCAGATTGTACTCTATTGTATACATATATCTTCAGATTGATTTTGAGACTAGTTTTCACTGGGCCTTGTTCATGACTATGACAACCTATGAAATTTGACTACTTTGTATTGCTTATTCATGGCCATGAACAACTGTTTGGTATATTTCCACATGGATCTGTAGTGTAATTCAAATTTTCATTCATGTGTAAAAAGTCATTATGTATTGTAATATTGTCATGAGAAAATAGTTCTTCCAGTTGAGTCTCCATTACTCCACTTCTGGGAACTATAATATATTTCAGCCATCACAGATACTCCTCTGACCTCACACATTAGAGGGCATATGTTATAGCAAGTTTTTCCTCACCCCATGAAACTTTCTCATAAGGCATTTCCATTACCATATGAAGACTTGAAGTCCCCTTTTTCACTTACCAGAGCCAAAACATCATATTTTTCCACATATACATGCCCTACAAGTTAGACAAAATGTGTATACGCAGGTTGCACCACTACAACCCGCATACATCGAGTTTGGTACTCAAAATTAAAAATTGTGTCAGGTTTCCATGTCACTTCACGAGATCCATGATCCTTGACATTCCATATACTAGAAACGTTCTGAATTGACCCTTTAGTTCCATTTTAAGGATTTAAATTGGGCCATATCCAAACCATGAAAGATGGAGAGAATTCAACTTTTGAGAGAAAAGATACTCTGGAGAAATTTTCACTTCACATTGAGTCTGCATCCCCTCATCCTTGAATGTTTGAAAACATTGTTCAACCCCCAATATCTTCCATTTTTTATGGATAACATCATTGTCTCTCTTATATTATCTTTCCTGATCCAGGTGGATATTGGTGGCCACCCACCTATTCCAACTAGCTCCTCATGTCCATTTTTGTTCAACACGTCTTTCTATACTTCTTTATAATTGTGATTTCTACACTTTTGGGGTTTTCTGAAGCCTCACACATTCTCCAGGTGAATATGGGTGGCCTTTCACCTAATCCAATTTGATTATTTTGTATGTTTTCATGTCAACACATCTTGTTGTACTTTCAGGGTTGTTTTGGGCCCTAAACGTATATATATATATATATATATATATATATATATATATATATATATATATATATATATATATATATATATATATATATATATATATATATATATA
>JZKD02S1674554.1:385836-396350 GCA_000966675.3 Picea glauca
TATATATATATATATATAGTCACACTATAGATGGAGTCAGATGAAGATGGAGAAATGTGTAGTTATTTGAAATACCTTTCCAATGGGATATCACATGCCTAAAATGGAGGTCATATGAAAGCGTTATGACCCTAGGAAGTTGAGATACCAAATTACACCAACTTACCCATAGTGCCCACATGACTTTTGGTGTTTCACCTTCTAGGGTTAGGATTTTGGATGTCTATGGTTTTGGAATTCATGAGTAATATGAAAAGGTCCTATGGAGCTTCATTGTAATCCATTCTTCTCAGACAGATTTAGGTAGCAACCATATCTCCTCTCAGAGATAGGTACCACCATTCAAGCAAGTTTCAGTTTTTCATTTTTACAGTTTCAACCTATTTCATTATTTAATAGAAGATATTGTTTACTGGATATTTGTGTTATTATTCCTATATTTGTTTATTTTATTCAGTTTTTTAATCAGTTCATTTATCTCCTAAATCCGTATCAGTGGTATCAAATCAGTCTTCTCTTCATTTATTTTTCATCGTGCATGTCCCCGACAAGGTCTGGATACAAGAATTTGGGACTCGAACCAATCAAGCCATTACCAAATTGATCACTCCGAGCCTAGAAACAAACCATGGGAGATGAAAATAAATATGATGGAGCAGAAGATCCTATTAAAATGTTGCTCGAGGAAGCCCTTGCATGAGAAAGGAACAAAATGATGGAAAACTTCACACAGATCCTTCGACGGTTGCCCACGAGAGAAGCATCTTCATCAAGCAGCCATGCAACCCCCTTCAAGCTACATGTAAATTTTGATATTCCATTATTTTAAGGATTGATAGATGTGGATGTTGTAGATAGATGGTTGAATTTACTCGAAGGATATTTTTTGGTCCACAATTTTTCTGATAGGGAACATATCACTTTTGGACTCCTCAAGGTCGTTCCTTTTAGTGTCCTATAATGATAGGAGACCTGATGATTCATATATGATTGGTGGGTCTCATGATGGAGTTCCTGGCTTGTTGGTCTTGTTGTCTCTTGAAATAAATTTTCCCAAGTTATGGTCATTAGGTGATAGGATGGATCATTAGATGAAAGATTTTTTTTATTCTTTAGTTAAATGTATTTAAGATGAGTTTTAGACTTATCTTTTCAAAAAAATGATGAGTCTGTACTTTTATTTAGAAAAACTCCCAAATTTCACTTTCGGCAGCTAAGGGCCATTTTCAAAGAATTCTAAGCTGCTGAAAGATGTCACTTTCAACAGCTAAAACGACATGTGCAATTCTCTCTAAGCTGTCGAAAGCGCATGATTTTTTCAACGGTCAACCTATCCCATTGGCCTCTTGAACCATCAGTAGTACACATGCCATAATCATCTCAAGTGCTGCCGAAATTGGCTGAAATTGGATCATGATACAATCTGGCAAGTGATGTATGTTCGATTATGATTATTCGGTGAGACCTTTAAACCCTAATCTAATAAGATCTGAATTCTCTGCTACCAACTAAGATCGTCATAATCCCACATCATTCATCTTTACCTGATCTATCAGGTGGTTTTCTATCTTGTTTGAATGATACAATCATCACTGTGATTTGAGTTTCATTCTTTATCAAGGGTTTTCACTCAAATCTTTTCCCCCATATCACGCATTGTTCCTCTGATTGAACTTCAATTCATCCCCCTTCAGCACCACTGTGTCTCCCCAAGTCTGATTTTATTGTATTGCAGATATTGACAACTGGTTTTACAGATGAAGAAGGGAGGAGCTCTTCTCAGGAAGGAGCTCAATGACATAACATATCTAGAATCTCACCCTAAGATTTTCCAGATGTTCAGAGAGGCTGGTTGCTACAGGTATTGTGAAAAAATCCAAGGTTTTCACCAAGGAGTGGCTGAGGCATTTTCCTTAACCTTTGATGGAGCCAAGGCCAGAGTTGGAACAATTGAGTTACAGGTTAATGAAGCCTTTGTTTCAGCAGCAACAAAGATGCCTAGGACTGGTGAAACATGGTTCAAATCAACCACTACTAAAGACATTGAATTCAAATCTTATCTCAAGCCTGAGAACAAATGTATCACTTGGAAGAAAGATATCCCTAGATCCTTATTGGAAGAAAAGTGGCAACATTTTCTCAAAGAAATTTAGGTATACATCACATGTGAAGGCAAATATGGTAGAGTAATGTTCTACCATTTCAAGCTTATGAACTATTTTACAGGTAGATTCCCTTTGAATCTTCCCTTCTACCTTCATAAAAGCTTGACAAAAATGACACACCAGGTCCAAGCCAAACCTAGCAAGGTGCAGGGTAGACTTTCCCATCACAGTATTATCAAACTCATAGTGCTTCAAGAATTGCAGGGGAGTAATAAGACTTGGGAGCATCTTCTTTTCTGGGGAGAATTTGAACCAGAACCCCAGCCCAAGGACAAGAAGAATATCTCATCCAAGAAATATTCTACACCCATGAGAAACAAAAGGAAAAGAAGATCTATCTCCCCAATACAAATAAAGGATCCAACTTCTTCTTCTAAGTCTGAGAGAGCTAAAAAGAAGCTTGATTTTAGTCAAGTTACAGAAGGGAAAGCAATAGAAGGGCAAGCTAGTGCCCCTAAAAAAAATGTCCTGAATCTTCCTTATACAGATTTAGAGGAGGATTTACAGTAAGTAGAAGGAGAGGTTCCTAAGAAATATTCTCTTGAAGAAGCACCTTTTTCACCATAGGTTCCAGACCTGGAGATTCCTAAAGCATCAACAAGCAAAGCAAAGAAGTCAACATCAAAGATTGAAAAGCTTAAAGAAGAAATATCAGAGATGAATTTGCTTGAGAGGGTCATTAAATCCCAAAACCAAACTATAAGCAACACATCAGATGAGGTAAGAGATTGTTTTTAAAGGTTAGCTAAAATGCATGTAAAGGAACAGAAGAGGAATAAGAAATTGCTCAAGGAGAATCATAAGTTGCTTAAAATGGTTAGAGGTTTAAGGATCAAACTAAGGCTTAAAAATGCTAAGCCAAGAGCACATCTTGATTTAAAAGCTCTAGCAGAAGTTACTGAGAACCTAAATAAATATCCTAAAGAGTAGGTAGATTGAAGAAAATCCATTTTTGCAGTTTTGAACGGCTGTGGAAAACTCATGATTTTCGGTAGCTTATTCATTTTCCTCAAGGCGTTGTTAGCTGCCGAAAGATCTATTGAATAGGATAAGTCAACTGAGGGGGGGGGGGTGAATCAGTTGTATAAAATTTATTTCATTTTATAAGCATATTGCTTATTAATCAATAAATCATGCCTTTAACATTTAACTTGTAGTAATATATTTAACCAATAAATATACAATCACACAAATGAGATAGTGACACAATGATTTTTCATGAGGAAACCCAAAAGGTAAAAACCTTTTCTTCTTATGAGTGAAAGGAAAGATCCAAATTCTCTTTACATTCTTATTTTATCTGAGCTACAACCCAAATGAGGCTGCTACCTTTGTTTCTTCAGTACCTACTGAATGGAAGCTACATCTCCCAGATGTACAAACACCAACTTATACAGGAGACTTTTACAGACTCCCCTTGCTCCTCCCTACCTCCCTGTAATCCTCCTCTATCACTAAGAGCCTTTCTATTCAAGAGCAACAATGACACTAAAAAATTTCACTCCATCTTGTTTTTATATACAATTTCATTTATGTCCATTCAAATCGTACACCAGAACCCTCAAGCATCGAAGATTTAGTTACAATAACTGAACAACTACCTTACATAAATTATTATTGGCTAAGGCATCAAGACGAACAACAACTATTCAATCTGTTTCATCATTTAAACAGTGTCATTCGATGAGCATACGTTGAGTTTTGACTTTTCAACAGAAAAAAGCCTCGAGCGCTTCGGCAAGACAATTGTGCTAAACCATATGCCCATTGGCTGTGACCACGGGCTTAATCAAAATGCATTTCGCATTTCACATTTCGACAATTTTGTGATGAGGCTTCTCGACACTTTTAAGTCACGATTTCTGAAACCCTGAAAAGGAGCTTAGTTGGATTGTCTCGTTCCCTTCTCGTGACCGCCGACTATGACCAAGCACTTATCCATAAAGCACTTTCGTGACTCATGATTTTGGGTTTCTCTATTTGGAAGGTTAGTGCACCTCCTTCCTTTGACCTCTAATTTCCCGAAATTCACTTTTCTCTGATCGACGACCCACGACCTTTCGTGAATAGACGGTCCTGATCTCATTGGGATGTTTCATTTCATGATTTCACGTATCACAATATCAGAGGTTGGATAACCTCCTTTCTTTGATTCCTGATTTCCCGATAACTGATTTTCTCTTACGTTGGATCGACGTTCCTCGACCCTCCATGATCCAATGGTCTGGATTGGATCGCCAATTCCAGGGTTATTTACTTAAGTTTTTGTTTGATTAATTCATAAAACCAAAAATATGCCAATGGAATGCCATTCTGAATCTTCAACACATGTATGCACCATTTCTGGTAAGACTGTTTAGTTATAGTTTGTCTTTTCATACCTATGACTGAAAACTATGCCATTCTCTCTTAGCAATGGAATGCTATTCTGAAAACTGTGCCATTCCAAATCTGCCATAAACAACAATGCCAACAAATGCTGTGTTCAAAACACTCTGTTTATAATAATGTTTTCCAAATGACAAATGCACCTATAAAAACAATGCCAACAAGGCCATTTAACTAATATGCCAATCTTGGAGAAGATCTAACCCATGTAGACCTCGTACATAGCCATTGCTAACATTTTATGCCATGTTAAACTTTGATATTACATATTTAAAGTTAACATCAATGACAACTAAATTTAACATCAAATGACAACATGTTGAATGTAATTCCAACACTGTTCATTCAACAAACTGGCCAACAAACTCCCCCTTTGGCATTGATGACAAACTTTAAATCCTTTCAATCCTTTATCCCCCTTTTGACATCTATGGAAAAGGGGAAACCATACTCCCCTTAACAAAGAAAACCACCTATAAAGAGGTATCATACCAGCAACTCCCCCTATCAAAATAATCAATAAACCTGTGCAATTCTATAACCAAACTGAAAAATATAGCATGAAATGTTGTATTTCTGAGTATAAAAAAAATATTACAGAGGTAATACCCCCAATTGATCCCTGATACTTTCAAATTTCATCTTGGGTAATGGTTTAGTAAACATATCTACAAGTTGGTCCTTTATGCCAACATATTCCAATTTTATAACATTAGACATAACCTGCTCTCTTAGAAAATGAAATTTGATGGGAATGTGCTTTGTTTTTTAATGCATAACAAGATTTTAAGAAATACTAATTGCACTGGTATTATCACAAAAGATAGATATAGGTTCATCATAACGAATGTGTATATCTTCCAGCATCTATCTCATCCATAGAACTTGAGTGCAACAATTTGTAGCTGCAATGTATTCTTCTTTAGCAGTAGACAAAGACATTGTTGATTGCTTCTTACTTGACCAACTTACAAGAAATCCTCCAAGAAACAATGCTCCTCCACTAGTACTCTTTCTTTCATCAACACAACCTACCCAATCAACATCAGTGAAAGCATAAAGATCAAGCTGATTACCTGTAGGATATCACAAACCATAGTTTGATGTTCCCTTAAGATATCTGAAAATTCTTTTGACTGCAAGTAGATGAGAAGTTTTTGGTGAATCTTGAAACCTGCCAACTTGACAAACTGCATGCATAATATCAGGTCTTGTAGCTGTAGCATAAAGAAGACTACCAATCATAGATCTGTACACTGTCTAATCAACATCTTTAGTATCATCAAACTTACTTAATTTATAGCCAGTAACCATGGGAGTGCCAACTGGTTTAGAATCTTCCATCTGAAATTTCTTAAGCATTCCATTGATATACTTGGTTTGAGAAATGGAAATACCTTTATCAGATTGAGTAATTTGCAAGCCTAAGAAAAACTTCATTTCTCCTAGCATGGACATCTCAAACTCTTTCTGCATACTTTCAGCAAACTGTTTACTGAACCTATCATCATCTCTACCAAAAATGATATCATCTACATAGATCTCAATAATAATCAAGTTATCATTTTCTTCTTTCATGTAAAGATTATTGTTAGTGTTACCTTTCCTAAATCCTTTCTGCCTTAAGTAATTGTCAAGTCTGGAATACCAAGCCCTTGGTGCTTTATTCATCCCATACAATGCCTTTATCAACCTGTAAACATATTGTTTTGCTTCTTGTACCTGAAAACCATCTGGTTGTTCCATGTATAATTCTTCTTCTAAATCACCATTAAAAAATGCAGACTTTACATCCATTTGATAAACTTTAATGTGCTTAGAACCAACATAAGCTAAAATCAGCCTAATGGCTTCCATTCTTGCAACAAGAGAAAAAGTTTCACCATAATCTATTCCTTCTACCTGTGCATACCCTTTACACACTAATCTAGCCTTATTTCTGGTGACTTTTCCTGCCTCATCCATCTTATTTTTGAAAACCCATTTAGCCCCTATAACATTTTTATTCAAAGGTCTAGGAACCAATTCCCATGTCTTATTCTTTTCTATTTGACTAATCTCTGCATTCATTGCTTTCATCCATTATTCATCTTTAATTTCTTCTTCAACATTTTTGGGTTCAATCAAAGAAAGTAAAGATACTTGTTCATGAGTTGAGGCGGATTCTTGCCTTCTGCTTCTTGTTACAACACCTGCATTTATGTCACCAATTATCTGTTCTTCGAGATGATTTTCCTGTATTCTTTTGCTTGGAGTCTTAGACGGAGTTATTCTTTTGAATGGAGTTGTGCCCTGTATTGATGTAGGAATTAAATGTTCATTATCATCAGTCTTAGTTTCTTCTGTTTCACTTACATCTGTATCCATCTTATGTTTGTCATATATTTCATGTATTTGTTGATCCTTTTGTTTAGATTTGGAATTCAAAAATGAGGACTCATCAAACTTTACATCTATAGATTCAACATTTTTTCTTAATTTGAAATTATAGCATTTATAAGCCTTTCTTGAACATGAATATCCAACCAATATGCCTTCATCAGTTCTAGAGTCTAATTTTCCCAGACTTTTATCAATTCTTTTAATGTAACACTTACTCCCAAAAATTCTAAAATGTTTTATGTTTGTTGGTCTTCCTTTCCATAATTGATAGGGTGTCTTATCAGTATAATTTCTTAGCAAACTTCTATTCAAGATGTGTACATCGGTGTGAACATCTTGAGGCCAAAACATGTCATTCAATATGGACTCATTTAACATTGTTCTTTCCATTTCCATAACAATTATGTTTTTTGTTTCAACAACACCATTTTCCTGAGGTGTTTCTGTAACAGAGAAATGTATTTTAATTCCATTTTCATCACATTAATTGTTAAATTCATTTGACACAAACTCTCCTCCATTGTCTAACCTTAATCACTTAATCTTCATATCAATTTCATTTTTAGTCAGTTTTTTGAAAACTTGAAAGCAACTAAATGTTTCAGACTTCTTTTTCAACAAAAACAACCAAGTCATTCGAGTAAAATCATCCACAAATAACATAAAGTATCTTTCACCATTTAGACATGTTGTCCTCATAGGTCCACATATATCATCATGTATTATTTCCAAAGGTTTTGTTGTAGAATATTCCTTTGTTTTAAACTTGACTCTAGTTAGTTTACCATGTTGGCATTGTTTATGAATAGAGTTGGAAAGATTCTTTATGATAGGTAAGTTACTTATTGCCTCCTTTTTATTTAACTAAATCCGATTGTCAAAGTTAACATGTCCAAGTCTTTTATGCCATAACCAACTTTCATCTTCATGTCCAAGATAGCAATTTTCATCCTTTTCATCTAAAATGTATATATTATTTGATGTCCTTGTAGCTGTTCCAACTAACTGATTTGTTTTAACATCCCTGATTTGACATTGTTTAGAATCAAATATCATAAGATGCCCTTTATCACATGTTTGACTTACACTCAACAAGTTATGTTCCATATTTTCAACTAGTAAAACATTTTCAGCCATTATGTCTTTGTTCAAACAAACAGTGCCTCTTCCAACTATTCGAGTTGATTGATCATTACCAAATGTAACTGAACCTTCTTTTCTTTCATCTAAGGAATCAAAGATTTGTTTTCTACCTGTCATATGTTTTGAGCATCCACTGTCCACACACCACTTAACTTTATGATCATCTTGTAAAGAAAGTTTGCACTCTTCAATTTCTAAATGATCATTCTTCTTTTTCCAATAACTAGTTTTCTGATTTGTGTATTGGTTTATAACAGATTTTTGAAAATTCACTAGAGAGTTTCTTGAAATATGTCCAAAGTTATTACACCTATAGAATTCAAATTCAAATTTCAAAGCATCAAATATGTTATGTGAGTTGTTCACATTGTTCTGAATAGATTTATCATGTCTTCTTTCATATTCAAATCTAGATATGCCATGACTATTATGTGCACTTATATTTCTCGAAAAAACATTACAAAAAGTTGCTTTGTGTCCATACTTATAACAAAAGAAACAGTAACCTTCAAATCCGTTTTGATGTCTGCCATAATTTTTTCTATACAGTGTTGAAGTATGATTATTTTCTTGCTTTTTTGATCCCTTCTTCTTGTAGGTGTTTTTCTCATTTGTACGCTTTGTACCTGTTTTTTCAAAACTTGAACTAGAGCTTGTATTAGTAACTTCAGACTTATACCCAATTACATTCTTATCATAAGTTGATCTTTGACTATAGATAATTTGATCCAATACTTGAGAACTATGATTCATGTTATTTTCTTGTACTTTCTTTCTTAATAAAACTACTTCAAGTTTTAAACCTTCATTTTCCTTATCCTTCTCTGCAATTACACTATTTAGAGCTTCTTCAGTCACTCTAGCTTCTTCTGTTTTGAGTTTTATGTCAACTAACATGATCTCAGTGCTTTCAATTAAAATGTTTGACTTCTGTAATTCTTAATTTAAACCCTCAATCTCTTTCTTAAATTGTTTGCATTCTCTTCTTACTTTCTTTAATTCAGACAAAGCACTTACAAGTTTAGCTTCCAGGTCAACTTCACCTTATTCTTTTTCAATAAGTTCATCATTATTATTTCCCATAGCCATAAAAAGTCTTCTACCCATAATTTCATCACTTTCATCTATATTTGGGGATTCACTATTATTTTTGATGAATAGACTTTTCTTTTTATAAAAATTTCTTTGAAATGGCTTCTTATACAATTTCTTATATTCTTTGATTTTGCTATTACTTTCTTCTTCTCCATCAGAATTTTTATTGTACGGATACTTATAATCAAAATTCCCTATTCTACCACAATTAAATCACTTGAGAGGAAGTTTACCTTTGTACTTTCCAGTACCTCTTTTTAGATTTTTGACAAAATTAGCTTCTTCCATGTCTTGTTTTGAATCCTCATGATTACTGGTTTTTGTTTCAACCTTTTTCTTGTACTTCTTTGCTGCCTTGAAGGCGGCTTCCTTATTGGAAGGATTCTCATTAGATGACCTCATCTCATATGTTGTTAGTATTCCTTGCAACTCATCCATTAGTAAAGTAGCAATATCAATTATTTCTTCTAAAGTAGATATTTTCGGATCAAATCTTGCAGGTAAAGATCTAAGCACTTTTTGCACAATAATAACATTTTCAACTGTTTCTCCTAAACCTCTCATAGTATTGACTACTTCATCAATACGTAAAAAATAGGTAGCTATATCTTTAGATTCTTCCATCTTTAAACTTTCAAATTGACTTCTATATGATTGTAATTTAACATTTTTTACCTTAGTATCTCCTTCATATACCTTCTTCTGTTTGTCCCATAACTCTTTTGCTGACTCACAATGCAGTACCTTAACAAATTTTGAACCTGTCAATCCTCCAAGTATTGCATACATAGCTTTGGAATTACTTTCATAGAGTTTCTTCCTTGCAGCATCTGTTGGAACTGTTGTTGGAGCCTTATATTCATTCAACACAACTTGCCAAACATCTACTCCTTGGGACTGCAAAAACAAATTCATCCTGATACTCCAAAAGGCATAATTATGTCCATCGAACAGAGGTAATCTATGTTTAGTAAAATCAGATTTCTTACCCATTATTAAAGATCAAACTTCCAGTGATTAAACTAAATATTGAAGTAACCTACTCTAATACCAATTGTTGAACAGGATAAGTCAACTAAGAGGCGGGGTTGAATCAGTTGTATAAAATTTCTTTCATTTTATAAGAAGATTACTTATTAATCAATAAGTCATGCCTTTAACATTTAACTTGTAGTAATACATTTAACCAATAAATATACAATCACACAAATGAGACAATGACACAATTATTTTGTTAAGCCCTAATATTGGCTCATTACCACTTAATTGGGGCATATTAGATTAGTAATGTTATTTTATTTATGTCGGCTTTAGGCCATTAGTTGTAATTTAGATTAGTAA
>JZKD02S1674554.1:400593-439790 GCA_000966675.3 Picea glauca
AAGGAGGTTTCCCCCTCGAAGAGGCTTATTATCTAAAATTATCTCTTTTTCAAGGCGTTGAGTACTTTTCCTGAGGTTTTTCTATGCTATATTGATGTTTGGTTCTTAACAGATTTTTCATGAGGAAACCCAAAATGGAAAAACCTCTTCTTCTTATGAATGAAATACAAGCTCCAACTTCTCTTTACATTCTTATTTTATCTGAGCTACAACCCAAATGAGGTTGCTACCTCTGTTTATTTAGTACCTACTGAATGAAAGCTACATCTCCCAGATGTACAAACACCAACTTATATAGGAGACTTTTACAGTCTTCCCTTGCTCCTCCCTACCTCTCTGTAATGCTCCTCTGTCACTAAGAGCCTTTCTATTCAAGAGAAACAGCGACACTAAACAATTTCACTCCATTCTTTTTTTTATTTACAATTCCATTTATGTCCATTCAAATCATACACCAGAACCCTCAAGCATTGAAGATTTAGTTACAATAACTGAACAACTACCTTACAGAAATTATTATTGGCTAAGGAATCAAGAATAACAACAATTGTTTGATCTATTTCATCATTTAATTAGCGTCATTCAATGAGCATACGTTGAGTTTTGACTTTTCAATAGAAACAAGCCTCGGGCGCTTCGGCAAGACACTTGTGCTAAACCATATGCCCATTGGCTATGACCACAGGCTTAATCAAAATGTGTTTCACATTTCGCATTTCGGCAATCTTGTGATGAGGCTTATTGACACTTTTAAGTCACGATTTCCAAAACCCTGAAAAGGGCTTAGTTGGACTAGCTCCTTCCCTTCGTGTGACCACCGGTTGTGACCAAGTGCTCATCCATAAAGCGCTTTTGTGACTCGTGATTTTGGGTTTCGCTATTTGGAAGTTTAGCGCACCTCCTTCCTTTGACCTCTAATTTCCCGAAATCCTCTTTTCTTCGATCAACGACCCATGACCTTTCGTGATTAGACGGTCCTGATCTCATCGGGACTTTGTGTTTCATGATTTCATGTATCGCAATATCGGAGGTTAGAGAACCTCCTTTCTTTGATTCTCGATTTCCCGATATCCAATTTTCGCTTACATTGGATCAACAGTCCTCAACTCTCCATGATCCAATGGTCTAGATTGGATCGTGAATTCTGGGGTTATTTACTTAAGTTTTTGTTTGATTAATTCATAAAACTGAAATCTGTGCCAATGGAATGTCATTCCAAATCTTCAACACATGTGTTATCACTGAAATTTCGTCTGCACGTGGCGACAAGAACTCCACATCATCAAAACAGGACTGGAGTCATTCATGGCACAGGATTAATGCCACAACATTGCAAAAAGGGTAAAAAACTATACCAAATGACCAAAAATTTGAAGGGCGCTTTATATCATTTGGGTGCACGCGTGTATGCGCGTAATAGTATCATACAAAGCGCGCATATGTGCACAAGGCGCAGCTGTTGGGCGAAAAACCCACGCGCCTTCTAAACGACGCATTTATTGAAATTGGTCGGCCTCCCAACCACTAATGGATCAACTCCCAAGTCGATTTGACACCAAATCCGAGCTCAATCCTCATGCTGGGCTGGTCAAAGACCTAATTGTAACCTAAAGAGCCTCTTTTCACATTCAAAAGAGGTCACATAATAACCCAATGCTTGGCTATAAAAAGCCATGAATGAACACCATTTTCTCAAGGAATTCTTCATACTGTTATGCTGCTGAGATTGCTAAGGACCCATTCTTTGGCAATAAACATTACAAGCTGCATTTCATAGAGCTATTCACCCCTCACTTGAGTGAATAAGATTGGAGTTCTTTCACCCACATTTTTCATCTTTTCATTGTAAAGGAGAGAAAGCTTTGAGGGCCTCAAGAGCCTTCCATTGGAGAAAGAAGGGACCCAAGTCCCCTTTATTCTTTGTGCCTTTGGATTTCATCAACAGATCAGATTATACATTGGTGATATTGGTCCATTTGTCTCTATTTTTCATTTTCTCACATGCTTTTAGTTTTTATTAGTTTTAGTTTAAATTTTGTTTATAGCTTTGTTGTTTTTCTTTCTAACATTTTACCTCACAGCTCTCATGCCTAGCAGAGCCCAACTGGGCATGTAAGCACTCTTAATTTTCTCACCTAGTGACGAATTGGGTGCAAACAACATGTATGCACCATTTGTGGTAAGACTGTTTAGTTGTATTTTGTCTCTTCATACCTATGACCAAAAACTATGCCATTCTCTCTCATCAATGGAATGTTATTCCGAAAACTGTGCCATTCCAAATCTTCCATAAACAACAATGTCGATAAACTTCACAATTCTAACAAATGCTCTATTCTAAATACTCTGTTTATAATAGTGTTTTCCAAATGAAAACTGCACCTATAACAACAATTCCAACAAGGCCATTTAACTAATATGCCAATCTTGGAGAAAATCTAACCCATGTAGACCTCGTCCATAGCCATTTCTAACATTTTATGCCATATTAAACTTTGATATTGCATATTTAAAGTTAACATCAATGACAACTAAAGTCAACATCAAATGACAACATGTTGAATGTAATTCCAACACTGTTCATTCAACAACCTGGCCAACAAGCTCTGCTTTCGACAGCTAATCCTACTTTGTTTTATACCTGTAAGCCACCGAAAATGCAGAAACTGGAAAAATGATCATATTTTTGCTCAGATCGAAGATTTTTGTTTCCAGAATGTCTATAAGGGGTTCCAAATGAAAGATAAATATTAAAAGGATACAAATCATCTTCCATTTCCAATTTTTTGAGGCAGATGCTAAGGCAAGAAGGTTAAGTGGTTGTTAAAGTTTTGGTAAAAAATTGCCTATTTGTCAAAACAGGATTTCGAAATGCATTGTCATCACTTGGAAAGTTATTGAAGATATCAGATAGTGTTGAATGTTGTCGAATATTGTTGAAGATCTAGTTGATAAGGGTTTGACCCTTAAATCGGGACTAGATTTTACATATCATACTAGTTTTGATTTTATTCTATTTTACATATTTCAGATCCATTTTTATAGGATCTTGAACTGTTATGTAAAATCTATAAAGCCTATGATTTTTATGAAAGAAGGGTTTGACTTGAGATGAAGAAAAAATGTAAAAATGCTCCCAGGCTTTAATTGACTGTAATGAATGAATACAAAGACTTTATTTTCCAAATTCTTGTGTCATTTTCTGTGGTGAAGTTTTCTCTGATGTAAACTATTTTTCCTTTGTTTTTCATATTGTTTTTCTGTTCTCATTTCTGATAAGAAGAGTATTCTCAGGATTTGTCATGAACACCCTGATCTGTCTTAAAGACAATGTTTATGTTTTCTTCTGAATATTGAATGCAGAATTGAGATAAACTTTTCTCTGCATTTGAAATGACCCCTGATCTTTTCCTCTCTCCACCTCACAAATTATAAGAATCCACTTATATGACTGTCTTTCCTGGCTACATATGTCTCTTTTATTTATTCATTTAATCGTCTTTTATCTTTGACTCCATTTTGCCCAATGGTCCTTTTTTATGTCTCTCAAACATACCAAATCCATAAACAAACCCATGTTTTGCATAATTAGCCTAATATCTTATTTCGAACAAATCTAAATCATACAAAGAGATCCCTCTCTGAGTCTTGGACTGATAGATCCAAGACTCAAAGTGGTTTTGATGTTTCCTCTGTGACTTCCTTCATAGCCTTGAGAAAATTACAAAGTGATAACATAATGGCGACCATACTGGGGAACTTTCCCCAGTAGTACAATTCAAAGTTCCAGATCTGATCACTGATGGTGGACAGTGACCAGACACAAGAAGGGTGAGATCATTCACCTGGCGACTCCAATCTCCAAATTAGTTCCAATTCGAAGACTCCACTGGAGGAAGGACCTGAAACATGGCAAGACAATTTGGAAAGATCAGGTATTCAAACTCAAATTGTGTCCAAGATATCGTTGGATTTATCTGTAATTGTATTCTCTCCTATTATAATCCTGGTCGAGAATTAATTGCTTATTCTCATAATGATCATGATCAAGCCGAAGAACCTCAAAGGATTCATCCTTTACCTATATTTCTGGTATACACTCCCATATATGTAGATAGTCCAGTAAGACACAAATATCATGCTTCATCTCCTCCCATTGTTGAAATTCTAGTTAACCATCAGCCCTTTGCTTTACCTCCTATAGTTGCAAAGATCCCAGATAGATACAACCCCTAGATTTGCCTCTTGTTCTACATGATTTCCCTGCGAATTATAACAATAAGATGCATAGATTTGATGGAGAGAATGACAATATCTCTGCTGAAAAACATATCCAGAGGTTTGAAGATTTCCTTGAACTTTATGAGGTTGAAGATTATGAAGTCTCCATCAAGATGTTTGCCTTGTCCTTGCAAGGAAAAGTTAAAAATTGGTTTAAAATCCTTCCAGTTTCAAGCATCATAAATTTTCATCAGTTCATGCAAGTTTTCTTAAATAGTTGGGTGATGATGGGAAATGTTTTCCTCATCTTAGAAGAGTATGACCACTTGAAAATAAAGCCCAGGGAGACAGTACAATAGTTCTCAACTAGGTTCAATAAGGTGTATCATTCAATACCCGTAGATGTAAGGCCACCCCCTAGTTTAGCTCAGTTGCATTACCCATATTCCTTCTATCCAAAAATGATGTTCCAGTTAAGAGAAAGAGACACCACAACCCTTGAGGAAATGAAAAATGTTACAGTTGACATAGAAGCTAATCTACTGAACAATAGGTCCAAGCTAAGAGCGGAGAAAAAGTCCAGAACAGAAAAGAAACGAATGGCATCTTCAGAAATGAATCTAGATATCCTAGCCAACATTATAAAAGAGATGATGCAGGAAATTAACAATAAAGGGGAGCTTGTTGTTCAAATACCTCATATCCCACTAGTTCTAGAAACGACAAAGGTAAATATTCCCAAAAAGTTTGCAGCACAACCATGGTATCAGGGACTAAAAAACGATAGCTTCATGTACTCAATCCACGATACAGTCAAAGATGAAGTTCAAAATCAGAAGATGGAGGAAGATTATCCTGATATGATATGCATTTTCAATGGCATTTCATCCATGGAGGATTCACCCAAGCTTGATTGGTACAATGAAAACCATGATCACGATGTAGAAAGTTTTGAGGTAAGTGGACATACTTTACCCTTATGCTTCTCTTCTTTTAAATTTTTGAAGGAAATTTCTAAACAAGTGGTAAATATCAAAGAAGGAAAACCTTTTGATGAGATAGTGAAGGATGCTAGTGTTGATAAAAAGGACATTTCAGATCCAGGATTACAATATCCAAGTTTATACGATTTTCAAAGTTCAGGGAAACATTCAGAGCCCGAAACGGAATTTGAAGCACTAGAATGTAACTTTGTACCATTAGGGGTTAATTCACTTCAAATTTTGAAGGAGGAAGGTGCAATTTTTTTTAAAGAAAATGCAAACTGTCTGCCCCTATGTTTTGCCTCACTCCTGAGAAAACATTGCCAACAGATTGTAAACAATAAGAAAGAGGATGTTCTAATGCATCCGTTGAGGAGAACAAGGATGATACGGAAGATGATATAGAGGTACAACAACTAAATCTTTTTGAAGGCCAATTATCAGATGGAATCTCGAAGCCTAAAACAGGTGATGAGATGAGCCATTTTGATTCACTACCTTTGTGCTTCAATTCATTTCAAATTTTGAGAGGGAATCTTGGTCAGATTCCAGTTGAAAGTCACAGTATGAGCCATGAAGTACCAGTAGACCCAATGCCACCATTATCCAAAGCATTTTATGACCCAATAGTTGATATTTTGGATAATGTATTTTTTCAAAGTTTGGTTTCATTTACTCCGAATGAATTAAAAAATTGTTACGATATGGATATGATCAGATAGTCTTCCCCATTGATTAGTTCAACAGAATTGTCAATACAAAACCCATCAGATGAAATGCAAACGCATCTTAAAATGTTTGAAGACTAGAAGACCTCACGAGCAACACAAGGTCAGGGGATGGAATGGACTGATCGCAAATGCCAAGAAACAACTTAGGTCTATTTGGATCCTATAGATATCTACATGGAGAAATTTTTCATGGAAGGTCCACAATACATTTTAAGCAGTTTAGTGTTTTTTTAGATTGATCAATTTTTAGGTAAGGGATATCGGGATAGAAATCCTTATCACATATCATTAATAGATCTACATTTGATTTTGGGGAAAATCGGTGAAAGAGCCAAGGTTTCAGATCCATTTTTTGATTGGTTATACTAGATGTCTCATATTGATTAGGATCAAGCATTCTCAGGATTAGAATAGGGTGTATGTATATAAATAATATCATCAGATCATTTTTTTTATTAGATTTACCATATGCAAATAAGCTTGTTGGGAAAGTATGTGGTTTATTTTTTTTTATGTTTTACTTCGAAGACTCAATCAAGGTTGGAATGAATAATCATCTGATTTCCAGTCACTTGGGTGCAAGACAGATCAAAATACAGTTTGTGGGATCAACCCAATGGATAAGGCACTAATTTATGAATCCAAAGAGATGGGATTCTTGACACCTCCTCAGGAGCTTCCATACCCAATTGGAGCCTATGTTAGTGTCCTATAATGATAGGAGACCTGATGATTCAAATATGATTGGTGAGTCTCATGATGGAGTTCCTGGCTTGTTGGTCTTGTTGTCTCTTGAGTTAATTTTTCCCAAGTTATGGTCATTAGGTGATAGGATGGATCATTAGATGAAATATTTTTGTTATTCTTGAGTTAAATGTCTTTAAGATGAGTTTTAGACTTATCTTTTCAAAAACGTGATGAGTCTGTACTTTTATTTAGAAAAACGCCTAAATTTCACTTTCGATAGCTAAGGGCCATTTTTCAAAGCATTCTAGGCTGTGAAAGTTGTCACTTTCGACAACTAAAATGACATGTGCAAGGCTCTCTAAGATGCCGAAAGCACAAATTTTTTTCAACGATCAGCCTGTCCCATTGGACTCTTGAACCGTCGGTAGTACACATGCCATCATCATCTTAAGTTCTTTCAAAATTGACTAACATTGGATCATGATACGATCTGGCAAGTGATGTATGTCTAATTATGATTATTCGATGAGATCTTTAAAACCTAATCTAGTAAGATCTGAATTCTCTAATGCCAACTAAGATCATCATAAGCCCACATCATTCGTCTTTACCTGATCTATCATGTGGTTTTTTGTCCTGGTCGAATGATACAATCATCACTGTGATTTGAGTTTCATTCTTTATCAAGGGTTTTCATTCGAATCGTTTCCCCCATATCACACTTTTTTCGTCTTCTCAAACTTCAATTTGTCCCCTATCAGTGCCACTGTGTCTCCCTAAGACCGATTTTATTGTATTGTAGGTATTGACAACTAGTTTTGCAGATGAAGAAGGGAGGAGCTCTTCTCAAGAAGGATCTCAATGACATAACATATCTGGAATCTCACCCTGAGATTTCCCAGATGTTCAAAGATGCTGGTTGCTATAGGTATTGTGAAAAACTCCAATTTTTTCTCCAAGGAGTGGCTGAGGCATTTTCCTTAACCTTTGATGGATCCAAGGCCAGAGTTGGACCAATTGAGGTACAGTTTAATGAAGCCACTATTGCAGTAGCAACAAAGATGCCTAGGACTGGTGAAAGATGGTTCAAATCAGCCACTACTAAAGACATTGAATTCAGATCTTATCTCAAGCCTGAGAACAAATGTATCACTTGGAAGAAACATATCCCTAAATCCTTCTTGGAAGAAAAGTGGCAACATTTTCTCAAAGCAATTCAGGTATACATCACATGTGAAGGAAGATATGGTAGAGCCATTTAAATCTTATGAACCATTTTACAAGTAGATTCCCTTTGAATCTGCCCTTCTACCTTCATAGAATATTGACAAAAATGACACACCAGGTCTAGGAAAAACCTAGCAAGGTGTAGGGTAGACTTTCCCATCACAGTCTTATCAAACTCATAGTGCTTCAAGAATTGCAGGGGAGTAAGAAGACTTGGGAGCAACTTCTTTTCTAGGGAGAATTTGAACCAGAACCCCAGCCTAAGGATAAGAAGAATATTTGATCCAAGAAATATTCTACACCCATGAACAGTAAAAGGAAAAGAAGAGTTATCTCCCAAGTACAAATAAAGGAACCAACTTCTTCTTATAAGTCCAAGAGATCTAAAAAGAAGCTTGATTTCAGTCAAGCTACAGAAGGGCAAGTTAGTGCCCCTGAAAAAAATGTCCCGAATCTTCCTTATACAGATTCAGAGGAGGATTTACAGTTAGTAGAAGGAGAGGTTCCTAAGAAATATGCTCTTGAATAAGCACCTTTTCCACCAGAGGTTCCAAACCTGGATATTCCTAAAGCATCAACAAGCAAAGCAAAGAAGTCAACATCAAAGATTGAAAAGATTAAAGAAGAAATATCTGAGATGAATTTTCTTGAGAGGGTCCTTAAATCCCAAAACCAGACTATAAGCAACACATCAAATGAGGTAAGAGATTGTTTTGAAAGGTTATCTAAAATTCATGTAAAGGAACAGAAGAGGAATAAGAAATTGCTCAAGGAGAATCGTAAGTTGCTTAAAATGGTTAGAGGTTTAAGGATCAAACTAAGGCTTAAAAATTCTAAGCCAAGAGCACATCTCGATTTAAAATTTCTATCAGAAGTTGTTGAGAACCTAAATAAAGATCCTAAAGAGTAGGTAGATCGAAGAAAATTAATTTTGTAGTTTTAAACGGTTGTGGAAAACTCAAGATTTTTCGAATCTTATTCGTTTTCCTCAAGGTGTTGTTAGTTGTCGAAAGCATAGCTTTCGGCAGCTAATCCTACTCTATTTTATACCCGTAAGCCATCGAAAACGCAGAAACTAGCGTAATTCTCATCTTTTTTCTCATATCGAATATTTTTGTTTCCAGATCGTCTGGAAGGTGTTCCAAATGAAAGATAAAGATTAAAAGGATACAGATCATCATCCATTTCCAGTTTTTGAGGAGGATGCTAAGGCAAGAAGGTTAAGTGGTTATTAAATATTTGGTAAAAAATTGCCTATTTGTCAAAACAAGATTTCAAAATGCCTTGTCATCACTTGGAAAGTTATCGAATATATCAGATAGTGTTGAATGTTGTCGAATATTGTTGAAGATCTAGTTGATAATGGTTTGACCCTTAAATCAGGACTAGATTTTACATATCATACTAGTTTTGATTTTATTCTATTTTAAATATTTTAGATCCATTTTTATAGGATGTTGAATTGTTATGTAAAGACTATAAAGCCTAGGACTTTTATGAAATAAGGGTTGGACATGGGATGACCAAAAAATGTAAAAATGCGCACAGGCTTTAATTGATTGTAATGAATGAATACAAAGACTTTATTTTCCAGATTCTTGTGTCATTTTCTGTGGTGAAGTTTTCTTTGATGTAAACTGTTAATCCATTGTTTTTCATATTGTTTTTCTGTTCTTATTTCTTATAATAAGAGTATGCTCAGGATTTTTCATGAACACCCTGATCTAGCTTAAAGACAATGCTTATGTTTTCTTCTGAAGATTGAATGCAGAATTGAGATAAACTATGCTTTGCATTTGAAATGACCCCTGATCTTCTCCTCTCTCCACCTCACAAATGATAAGAATCCACTGATATGAATGTCTTTCCTTGATGCATATGTATTTGTTATTTATTCATTTAATTTTCTTTTATCTTTGACTCCATTTTTCCCAATGGTCATTTTTTATGTCTCCTAAACATACCAAATCCATAAACAAACCCATGTTCTTCATAACTAGCCTGATATCTTATTTCGAACAAATCTAAATCAGACAAAGATATCCCTCTCTAAGTCTTGGAGGGATAGATCCATGACTCAAAGTGGTTTTGATGTTTCCTCTGTGACTGCCTTCACAACCTTGGGAAAATTACAGAGTGATAAAAGTTCCCATGTTAAATACGGGTGGGATAATTACTATGAGAAAAGGGCCATGGATGAATATGCAATTTTTTTGGTGGCCCCTACATGGGATTTTGTTTGGGATTCCATTAAAGAACAATAATACCTTGTTGGAAGCTACGAGGACCAATACACCAGATGGATCACCCTACGTCAAGAAAGGGACCAGAAAGTACCAGACTTCAAAAATAGTTTCCATAACCTATGCACCAAATTGGGTATCAAATATTATGAGAGTCATCTAGTGCTCAAATACTGTGGTTGTTTTCATATATACATTCAAACATAAATGGAGTTTGTGTGCATCACCTCTTTGGGCATGGATTATAGATATGCTGTCAATATCAAGCAAACATTTAAGCATAAATGGTGAGAGTTTGGATTTGTAAACCCATCATATCCAAAGCAGGGAAAAGGAAACCCCAACCCACACAACAAGGGACCAATTTGGGATGGCTGACCTCAGGAAAATATTTTCAAGTCGCAACACAAGAAGGGAAATAAGAACACGAAGAAGGACATGGGAAAATGGTGCGATTACCATAAAAGTCCTTGGCACAACACCGACGAATGTTGCTCCAAGAAGTCCCTCATGGTCATGTTGAAGACTTCCAAGTCAGAATTCGATTATGATTCTGAGTCAAATTCTGAAGGAGGGAAGCAGATTATCGATGTTGAACCCAGTTCTATGGTATCTACCACCAAATTCCATCCAAGCGAACCAGAAGAACTAGAGGAAGGGGAATGCCTCTTTCACTCATATATGTGGGTAAAGGGGGCTCTGATTCATTTCATTGTCGACAGTGGTAGCCATAAGAACCTGATTTCAGAATAGGTCGTCAAGTGGTTGGACCTGCCAATGACACTGCACCCACAACCCTACACCATCGGTTCGCTTCGTCAATGAAGAGATATCCATGTCATCCAACAGTGTCATCTTCCCTACGACATCAAGCCTTTCAAACATGAGGTACTATCTGATATTTCTCCCCTTGAAGTTTGTGATGTTATTTTAGGACAACCATATGTTACACCTCAAAATTACTCACTTCGATAGTGTCGCAAGTGTCATCATTAGAAGTGTTATAAGTGTTGCATCTTGTCCGCAAGTGTCGTGTCTTAACTACAAGTGTTTCAAGTGTCACAAATAGTATACTACCATATTTCCTATGTCATGCCTCTAATGACATCACAAAGATACTTAAGACACCCCAAAGACTAGTTTTGAAGAAGAGAAGTCACTTGACAAGGAGTACAAACCTTTTGCCATTGAAAAAACCACACAAAAATGGATTTTGGAGAGGAGTGCTCCCCTACCCACTGTCAGGTAGTGTTAGCGCTCCTTGAGCCTCTTTGGGGGAGTGCTTGAGCACCCTGTGAACCCTTTTGGGGGAGCGCTACCCTTGCTTTGGAAAATTCTTGGTTTGTTGAGGCAAATAAGGGAAGAATCCATCAATTCCTGAAGATAGTTGGATTCGAATAGATGGCCAAGGCATGATCTTAGGGGAGATCCTCAACTAAAGGAGATGAATCCTCAACTCATCCCAAAGATCTCTCAGGTGGTTGGACCTCTCCAAGGTTATATAAAAAGACCTTCTCATGGTGAAAGGTACAGTGGAGACTAGAGATTGATACCAAACTTATGATCTTATAAGTGGTATTGATACAAGGAAGATTGAGAATTATACCTAACTTATGATCTCATAAGAAGGTATTGACAATGGAGATTGGGAATTACATCAAACTTATGATTTGATGAGTGAGATTCCATCAAAGCCATCAGTGAAGATTACTTGAGAAAAGGGGTTGGACAAGCAGAATTGGAAGAAGTTGTTGCACCTTCATTCAAAGGATTCTAAATACTTTTACTTGTTCTCATTAATATAATCAATGCTTGGCCTGTTTCTTTCAAACTTATGCTTGTTCCATATGAGTTTGTCTGCATTAGATGGATCTATTTTTGAGCTAATATTAGTAGATTAGGAATTCTTTTGTACCTTTTCTTTTCCTACGGGATCTATCAGGGAGCTCAGGATCAAAGCTCAACCAGGACTTGACAAGGACAAATGTCGCTAATAAGGTACATATCGTTCTCCTTCTCTTTCATTCATTAGCTTGATTAGATCTAAAAGGAATTCAGTTTCCATGTTAATCACTTTTCTGTCTTGGCCTTAGGAGTCTAGAGGCCAAGAGGGAATCCACTTGTCCATAGGGGGATTCACCTACAATAGAAATTGGTGACTCCACTGGGGATGATACTTTGATTTTTGTTTCCATTCCCAGATCTTGATTTGGACCTTTTCCCACTGATTTGATCTTATCCATATTGTCATGTCGATTCTTAGATTTGTTTGATTGCCTCATTATGTCATCAAGATCACCCTGATTGACTGAATTTCCTTCATTTTTTGCGTTTTTGGGCTTTTTTCTGAGTGTTTGGAGCAGAGTGCTCCCCTCCTCTTGTTGTCATAGCACTAGCACTCCCCTGTAGACTTACAAAGAGTGTTGTAACTCTCTGGTTCCCCTTACACCAGAGATCTGCCCCATTTTTGTGAGAAATTCTCCAGAATTTTCATCTTCTAAAGCTATTTCTGGGTTTTTCCATTTGCTCAGGGTCACATACTCTCATTCCATATTGATATTGGTTTTCAAACACCCTTATTTCTAAGAATTCATCCTCTTTTGTTTGGGATTTTGACATCTTCTTTCCTTGTCTTGAAGCCACTCTTTGTCTTTGCTGACCTAGAGTTAACTTGTTGTTTTCTTCTCCTTTATCTGACTAAGTGAAAACTTTTGTGAGGAAATCCAAAGGTTTGTGAACTTTTCATTCGATCTTTGAGGTCAAATTTCCATCATTTCTCTTTTTCTTTAGGTTTTTGGTTTTTTATTGCAATTTGGTTATCTTTGTCCTTCTTGTCTATTTCACGACGAGAGTGTATTTTTTGTTTTGTGTGAAGTTTTCTTCTGATTGTTTAATATTGAAGTCTTGCATCTGATTATCATTCGCATATAAGAAAAAGGAAATATTTTAGTGATTGGTTTGGATATTAGAAGGCATTTCTGAAATTTTTAGCATTGCATCGGATTTGAGTGAGAAACAAATGGATTGAGGACATTGCATATTAGTGTTTGATAGTGAAAACAACTTTCTCTTTTTCCCTTAAATAGACATTCATCGAAAGAAATGATTGCTTATCATCTTCATGTGAATTTTTGTGAATTGAGTCATCATACCATCAGTTTCATTGTCATACACCCTTTGAGTAAAGAACAGCCATAAAATCAACGCTAATTAAAAATTATCTAAAAAAATTTTGTTTTTAGGATATTCCACCAACATTAGACTAAGATTAGCACTTTGGATTAGGTTGTGAGTACAACTCTCCAAAGTTTTCAAAATGAACATTAGCATCCTGAGATAGGGAGAGTCAAATCCAATTGTCGTATAGGCTTTCTGGGACCCCCCTCTCACATAGGGGTTACACATGAGGTCGCATTCGGGTGAGTTACGAAGATTATCCCTCCATGGTTCAAATGTTTGTAGTGGTCGGATCGTATACTGGGGGTCACTTGAAGGTATACCCACGCTTATGTGTGGGAGCCTCTCGAGATGATTTCAGACTTGTTATCTTGCCCATACGTTCGGATCAGACTGTCAACTCTACTCGACTAGGGGATAACTACAAGCTGGTGCCCATAGTTTCCATAATCCTTAGGTACTTACACGAGGTGGCAGTGAAGGGAAGTATCACTGTACCTGGGTCATACATTGGTCAACCTCACTCGGGCTCCTTGGAGGGTAAATGCACAATTACTATGTGGAATCTTGCACCAAGGTGAAAGTTTGTTAAGGGGGTCACCATTGTAACTGTTCCACCATATCCTAGCCCCTTCTTGACTTGATCATGTGACATTGGATTTCATCACCAACTAGTACGATCATCGAGGGAAGTTTTGTTTTCTTGGTTTTGATTCCTAGATTTTATTAGCGTATGTTGTTTCTTTTTGTTAGTTGGCCCTATATTTTCAGTGTGTACTGTTATTCTAAAAAATTGAGCCTGTAGATGGTAAAGGTATTTGTATATCATGTAGGATGCAAGGGCTACCTCTGAAAGGCTACCAACCCTTACCTCCTAACCCTCCAAAAGACAACTACCGTGGAAAGGTAGAAAATCAATCTGACACTAGAAGTGTTGTTTCTCCTCCATTAGATAACCCAGAAGACGCTTTGGTTATGATTGAGAATACCACTCCTCGCACTACATCTGTGTCGGTAACCCCTCCCAAACCACTTTTTCTTTGTTTAGACTCCCTTGCAAACGTTATAGACGAAGAGGTCCCACAGTTACCTGCGAGAGATTTTACCAAGACATATATGGGATCCACAGAACCAACCTTCAGTGATGAGTATCAGACTCTTGTTCATCCTACCACTGTAGTAGATACAAATCCCACACCTGCTCATTCTGTATGGAGGACTTAATCAGGACGTGATATCTATGATCATTTTGAATCCTTTCGACAACCCTTCAATCCTCATGACCCTCCTGTTGAAAGTGGGCCATCTGGTCAAACAATGAATCACCCCATCGATCAAATCATTAACCCTATTGTTGCATCATCAAAATTCTATCCTAATGTTTGACTCATTCCCAATTCACTTCGATCCCTACCCTCATTTTTACAAAATTTCACTCTACATCTCCACATGTCCTGCACGATCTTGTTGGGACATCTTTTCACTCGAGAATGAAGACCCTTTCCAACCATATACAACCGAATGAAGGGAAACCACCATATAGTGGACCTGTCCCTCGTGGAATACAACCATCCTATGGAGGGCCTACCCCTCCTGGGAGATAACCCCATTTTCATGTTCTTCCCAGAGGGAAACCTCCCTTTGCCAGTCATACCCTAGTCGTTAATCCACCGTTGGTAGGGGGGCAACCTTCGTCTATTGGAAACCCTTCAAAATCTTGGGGAGTATCTTCCAGAGGCACATTTACCCAACCCCATGTTGGGGGGAACTTATATCATAACCCGCAAGGAGGATTATCAAATCCTGTTCCTTCCAGACCATCTTATGGACAACCTTGTCCGGGCGGCATCCCAAACACCACCTGAAGTCCTCAAGGACAACAACCTTATCCTCCCCATGGGTCTAATGTGTATCCACTTCTGGGATCTACTCCTTACCCTCCTCAAGGGCACAATGTTCATCCTCTTTTTGGGAAAATGAATCACCTAGCTTATAATGCTCATAACCCACTAGGTTATGCAAATGTTTCTCAGCCATCATCGAATTCTGTTTATCCTGGTCAACATCAACCATATGTAGGAGGACCTATTGGTTACAACTATCCACCTAACCCAGTTTACGGTACTACTGGTGTTCCTATGCCACACCAGTATCATCCACAAATTAACCGACAACTACCTTTCCTTGCGACTCTGGATCTCCCAGACTTGTCTCGGTTAACTAATGATCCTATTTTTCATTCACCAGTTTGGCCATTTATTCCAGCTAAACTTCCTTTTGATATTCTGAAATTTGACGGAAAATCTGGAGAAGATCCAAATAACCATGTGATGACTTTCCATTTGTGGTGTTCATCAAACTCCCTCATGGATGATTCTATATGTTTGCATCTTTTCCAGCGAACACTTACGGGCTCAGCGGAAAAGTGGTGTATTGAACTACCATGTGCTTCTTTTCATGATTTCAATTCCCTTGCCATGTCTTTCCTCACACACTTTCAACTACCTATTCTCTATGAGACAGGTACTAAATTCTTGACCTCCCTTCGTCAAACTGACTCTATGCATATCTCTGACCATATTCATGAGTGGAGACGACGACGAAGGATAATCTAGGTAATCATTCCTGACATATTATTGGAGGAATGGTTTACTAAATCACTTTTACCCCTGATCGCTCGCAATGTCGCTTTGGATGGCACAGTCACCGAGGAAGAAACCATTTCTCGGGCTCAACACTTAGATTTTTTTTATTCACAATCTGGTACTTTGTATGATTTGCTTCTAAATGCTTCTCGAGCTAATACCGATCCATCCAAGCTGTCGTCCTCATCTCATGCAGATGGTGTTATTGGTTCCATCAAAACTCAGTCTACTTACCAATTGACCACACTCTCCTCTACCTCCCCCCAAACTCAGATCTTTGAGGTGAATGCAATTCAATCTTCCCCTTAACAACAATCTGGAGGTAAGAAGAAGACAAAAAATAAATAAAAAAATACTAATAACAATGAACAACCAAAAACTCAAGCTCAAACACCTGCTACTGAAAAGCAACCACAACGAAAACTAAAATTCCTGTGTATCATTTGTGGTGATGATCACTACACTTGAGACTGTAAACATCACAATGAAGTGGCCAAAATTTTCCAGGGAAGATCGTAACCCGCTATGCTTACTCAACCTTTTCCATAGCAACAATCCATGGTTTCTCAAACCCCCTCTCCTAGGGGTAGTTCTATCCATCCTCATGATGAGGCCTCGATGAGTGCACACATTTATATGTTTAATGGGATTAATTTGAACACTTTCTCTAAGACATATGACACACCAGGTAACCCTGACAAAGGAAAAGAAACTAACGATACCAGTACTTTACCGGATCCATCACCGTCCTTCGTTAGTCCTCCATCGATTAATCCTCTGTTTGGACCACTTCAGATTGAGAAACCTATGTTTGACTCTATATTACGCCCTCCTAAGAGCACTATCCTCAAAGCTACCTTTAATCCTAGTTCATGTACCACCCAAAACTACAACATTGTTGAAGATTTGGCTCAAACACCATGTGCTATGTTTGCATTAGAAGTTCTACAACACTGCCCCAGTCAATGTAGAATTCTCTTGGCTGCTATCGATGTTGTTGATCCTGAGTCGTCCAACCATATCATGTTTAACCTGGAAAATTATGCTTCTCAACTCTCCCACCAACTTGCTTTCCAAGTTGATGTTGTTGTTCACAATCAACAAATCCACCGAACTATTTTGGATGAGGGAGCCTCAACTTGTGTCATGTCTTTAGCATGTTGGAAAGGTTTAAAATCACCCACACTTGACAAATCCCCAATGTTGTTACGTGCCTTCAATGGGTGAGGTTTCCATCCCGATGGGATTTTACAGTCCTTGCCCATCCAATTGGGTGGAAAAACTGTCACTGTTGATGTCGAGGTAGTCGATTATCCCCTCGATTACAACTTGTTACTTGGAAGAAGTTAATTTTATGATATGATTGTCATTGCCTCATCGGTCTTTGGATGTGTACAATTTCCTCATCAGGGAAAAATTATCACTGTTGATCAGTTAGATTTCTGCATGACCGATGCTCACGCTCCCGCTACCAACAATATTCCTTTCTTGGGAGACCACAAGATCACGTATGAAAGCATTGGTGTTGGCTTACTGAAATATTCTAGCCTCATGGGTACCTTCCCTACACCACTTCCACTGACTACACATCATATTGCCACCGTCGATATGATTTCCATCGTGGCTTACCAATCTGTCAAATCATCTGACCCTTGGATTATACCTAGTCCATTGGAATTCGATGCACTAGGTGACACCGTGCCACTTATTCTAGCCGAAACATCATACATTTCTATCCAATCTTCTTCTCCCTCGTCGGATGACCAACATCTATTGGCACCCAACAATTACTCGATGCCATCACGATTAAGTTCTTTGTCGTCTACACTCGACTGCATTTCCCCAATTTTCCTTCTGATGAATCTATTAAGGAAATTTTGAGCATTGAAGAGCTACCTTGGGATGATAACCATCATTGATCCTCTTTTCTTCCCCCCTCGTGAAGAAATTCGGGAAGATATACACTCTTTCTCCCCTCCTGCTATCGATTTTCCATCGTCTCCCATGCTTTCAACTTCTGATGATTTGGATCTGGTATTTGACATGGTGATATCTTCGATAGGGATATTGGAGCCTAGTCTCCTTAACCCTGTCACGTCCCTCGACATGTGTTCCTTCCAGAGTGATTTTATTCCATCCAGTGAAGATCTCTTGGAAGCCAAGACCGATTTTTGTCCCTTGACATGGTGTTCTTCCATACCATTATTCTCTTGAAATCCATGATCAAGAAGAGTCCATGAGCATAGTTTCTCTTCTCTGTAGCAAGCTCGTTAAAAAATGAAATAGAGGTCACGAGAACAGTTTTCATCTCTGTGGCAAGCTCATTAAAAAATGAAACAAAAATCTAGGGAATGAACCCAAATCCCTGAGCATAGTTCTTTTCCTATGTTAAGCTTGTTAAAAAATGAAACAGTCACCTCTCCTATCAGGTCGAGTCTTTCCCCATATCTCATAGATGTCGAGACAAGTCTTTCATTAGATCTCGTATTTGAACCTTCATTTCATCCACCTGTATCCTTTTTCTCCATCTAGTAGAGAAATTGGTGACAACCTCAAAGTTAGTGAATGAATTGAATCTTAGAGGGCATGTCTCCAGTCTTTGATGATCATTCTGGAGTTAATCCCCCAACTTTCAAGATGGTGGAATACCGAGCTTAGTATTTTTTCTTTCTCGTGCTCATAAATACATGAGAATGAAACCCCACAAAATTTTATCTCTTTTTTGGGCCTGCATGGAAAAACGAAAAAGGAACCCCCTGGAGTCGTCTTTGAGCTCTTTTCAGACTCTCTAAACATGAAAATATTGGCGAGTGATCTTGCTTCCTTTCCCACTCGTTAAAAGGTTTGAAAGGGTGTCTTTCGAGTCATAATTTATCTCTTTTTCGTCCTTGTGAGACTAACATTATGAAAAAGGGCAACATTAGAGTCATCTTTAAGTTGTTTTCAGACTCTCTAAATATGAAAAACCACTGAGTTTACCTTCTCTGGACTTATTAAAACAATCATACATTGAAGGGCCTATACGGGATCGAACCCTTACTTCTTTTAGTTTGTTAAACAAAGGAAGAGGGACTTACTGAAGGTGAGTCAGATCGAGCAAGCGTTACCCTCCTCGAGCTCGTTAAATTAAAAAGAGGTACTCGTCTATCTGGATGGAGGAAAATTTGAAAGAATCAAGCCAAGCAGTTTTTTGAGAACACTATGAGTCGCTCTTACGATCTCCCTTGAACATGACACTTTCTCTTTGCATGCATTTTAATCCGCTAAACCTCTGCACTGAGCCAAGCCTATGAGCTTCTTTTAATCCTTTGGGTCACCCGACGAAAGTCACTGTATCCACTTCATTATCGTGTTTGGTTCATGTGAAGTTTTTGTTGTTGTGCCTCAGTGTTCAAGGGAAGTATCTGCCTCGAGAGTCAGTCATCACAAATATCTTATTTCAATACCCATGTCAGTCCATGTTCATTTGATCTACCAATTACATCTCTGTGTATGTTTCATGTCGTTGATGGGGGATACATCAAGGCCCTCCCTCGATGCGTCTATTCATGTCAACTTCAACACATTATCCAGGAACTAGACTTAGAAACAAGTTAGTACCTTGGGACTTGCATGCCTCAATGGTAGGCCTGCTCATGTCTGACAGTGGGTTTACATCATTGACCTCTGATCGGATGATTCCACCAATGTTTAACTTAAGCTCATCTATTCACATTCATCAGAATGTACTAGAGTACCTTGGGAATCATTGACATCAATGGTGATTTCCCTCGCACTTGTTAACGGTTTACATCATTGACAGGTAATCAAGTGGTTTCTTCCATATTCAACATCAAGACATCTATTCACATGGTTAGATTCGTAATACATCGGGATTGGTAAGAGGACCCTTGGTTGAGTCATATATTATATGTACTTTTCCCAGGTTGCGAAGGAGTTATTTTGAACTATGACACATATATTGTTACATAGATCCACTTTGTATTGGTCATGGCTATGTCTTGTCATCTCGTAGATACACTGTGTTTTCTTCATGGCTAGGATCAATTCAGGTCATAGGAGTATAGATCCACATTGTATCTACAATGGCTATACCATTTTTTCAATATAATTATGGATCCGCAGTGTATTTTATGGCGGCCATACCTAAAAAGTCTTTATCACTCAAGCATAGATATGCTTGCCTTGGGTTTTGAAACATCTCATAACATTTGTTTGATGGTTGTGTGCAGCTTTTTCTGGTTTCTCTACTTCCATACCCTTTCTCTAAAAAGTCTACAAAGCACTTCAATCATCATCATCTTCTAACTTCATACTTTGGGGGGCAATTTGTTACACCTCAAAATTACTCACTTCAATAGTGTCACAAGTGTCATCATTACAAGTGTTGTAAGTGTCGCATCTTGTCTTCAAGTGTCGCATCTTAAATACAAGTGTTGCAAGTGTCAAAAATAGTATACTTCCATGTTTCCTATTTCATGCCTCTAACATTTAAGACACCCCAAAGACTAGTTTTGAAGAAGATAAGCCACTTGACAGGGAGTACAAACCTTTTGCCATTGAAAAAACCAAAAAGAAATGGATTTTGGAGAGGAGCACTCCCCTACCCACTGTCAGGCAGTGCTGGCACTACCTAAGCCTCTTTAGGGGAGTGCTTGAGCACCCTGTGCACCTTTTTGGGGGAGCGCTACCCTTTTTTTGGGAAAGTTTGGGTTTGTTGAGGCAAATAAGGGAAGAATCCCTCAATTCCTAAAGGCAGTTGGATTCAAATAGATGGTCAAGGCATGATCTTAGGGGAGATTCTCAACTGAAGAAGATGAATCCTCAACTCATCCAAAATATCTATCAAGTGGTTGGACCTCTCCAAGGTTATATAAAGATACCTTCTCATGGTTAAAGGTACGATGGAGACTAGAGATTGATACCAAACTTATGATCCTATAAGTGGTATTGATACAAGGAAGATTGAGAATTATACCTAAATTATGATCTCATAAGAAGGTATTGACCATGGAGATTGGGAATTACATCAAACTTATGATCTCATGAGTGAGATGCCACCAAATCCATCAATGAAGATTACTTGAGCAAAGGGGTTGGACAAGGAGATCTGGAAGAAGTTGTTGCACCTTCATTCAAAGGATTGTAAGTACTTTTACTTATTCTCATTAATATAATCAATGCTTGGACTGTTTCTTTCAAACTTATGCTTGTTCCATATGATTTTGTCTACAGTAGATGGATCTATGTTTGAGCTAATATCAGTAGATTAGGAAATATTTTGTACCTTTGTTTGTCCTACAGGATCTATCAGGGAGCTCAAGATCAAATCTCAGCCAGGACTTTGCAAGGACAAATGTTGCTAATAAGGTACATATCTTTCTCCTTCTATTTCATTCATTAGCTTGATTAGATCTAAAAGGAAGTGAGTGTCCATGTTAAGCACCTTTCTGTCTTAGCCTTAGGAGTATACAGGCCAAGAGGGAATCCACTTGTTCATAGGGGGATTCACCTACAATACCATATTTGTGGAAGCATAATGTTGTGTATGAGTCTAGACCTCATAGTGTTTTTATTACTTTGGGTAGACAATTGTACATGATCCCAGAGGTGGCACTGCATTATGTTATTTCTTTAATATATTCTAAGAAACACAGTAAGGTAATTTCACAGACCAGGAAATTTGTCTTCTTTGTGATCCATGCTCATAGTAAGTAGAAGGTCATCGCCACATCTGTGGCCTCTACACAATGCCTCTCTTTGCAGCATAATAAAGTGGAAAGGATCATGGAAAAATACAGAGACATCTTTTCCCCACCTACAGGGGTATCAACACACTGCCAAGTCAAGCATCCAATTGATCTGACCCCCGATGCACCTCTACGTAATGGGCCAGTCTATTGGTTCTTGTTGATGGATAATGACGAAATCAGGTGTATTATCCAAGAGCTTCTTCAGAAGGGGCACATAATACCCAACTCCTCCCCTTGCGGAAGACCTATTTTATTGGTGCATAAGAAGGACGCGACTTGGCGACTCTGCATTGATTACAGAGCCTTAAACAAAATCACAATCTGGAACCACTACCCCATTCCTAGGATTGATGACCTTCTTGAACAACTCAAGGGGGGAAATTTATTCAACAATATTGACCTGAATTCTTTCTACCACCAGGTTCCCATCGAACCAAATGATGTCTGGAAGACATCCTTCAAGTGTAAAGAAGGTCTCTATGAATGGCTAGTCATGCTGTTTGGCTTAACAAATGCACCAACCACTTTCATGAGGTTGATGGATGATGTATTGAGACATTTCGCCAACTACTTTGTGGTAGTATATTTCGATGACATCCTCATCTTCAGCAGAACATGGGAGGATTACATGTGACATATTCAATAGGTTTTGAGCCCTCTACAAAAACAAAAGCTTTATGCCAACTTAGACAAATTCTCTTTTGGCATGAACAGGGTCCAATACTTGGGCTACATTGTTGATGAGAATGGGGTACATGTTGATCTAGATAAGATACAAGTCATTCGTGACTGGCCGGACCCAACCACAATGACTGAACTTCAGAGCTTCTTGGGACTAGCCAATTTCTATTGACCTTTCGTGTTGGGATTCTCCCATATTGCATGGGCCCTCAGCCAGGTAACCAAGGGAAGTGGTAGGGACAAATTAGTTTGGGGGAAGGAGAAACAAAGAGCGTTCAATGATATAAAACATCGCTTATGATCGGCTCATGTACTCTCCTTTCTTGATATGCAACAATCATTCAAGATTGAGACCGATGCATCTGACTATGTTGTGGGCATAGTTCTCACCCAACATGGGCATCCTGTGGAATACCATAGTGAGACACTCTTTGATATTGTCTGTAAATACCCCACCTATGACAAGGAAATGTATTCCATTGTACAATCTTTTCGTCAATAGAAACATTACATTCTGGGGAAAGAGACGATCATACACATTGATCACAAGCCTCTTCAGTTCATACAAACACAAGGGAAATTGTAGAACGACCTCCATCAGAAGTAGTCCACCTACCTGCAACAGTTCCATCTCAACATCAAGTATAAGACATGTATCTCCAATCATGTCTTTGACTGTCTCAATCGGCCTCTTGTGGCTTCACTCACCACTGTTCGCTAGTCATGTGGACATGAAGCATCGAAGTGGCCCCAACTTTATCAACAATATCCGAACTTGGCCATCAAATAATAGCTCTTGGGTATAGGCACCACTGTCACTGTTTTTCACACTCAAGATGGACTCTTATGCCACCTAGGCCATCTCTTTATTCCTACAAGTGAGCGTGCAAAGTTGATTTGGGAATCTCACTACAGTCGAGTGTTACACATCAAAATTAATCACTTCAATGATGACCTATTGTCATCGTTACAAGTGTCGCAAGTGTCACTTTTTATCCATAAGTGTTGCAAATGTCGTAGACATCATACAATCATCTTTCCCATGTCATGTCTCGAACGACATCACAAGGACACTTCAAAGACACCCTCAAAGACTAGTTTAAGAAGGAGAAATCATCTTATGAAGAGCACAAATCTTTTACCATGGAAAAAACCACTCAAAAGTCATTTTTGAAGGATAGCGCTCCCCTACCCACTATCAAGGAGTGCCAACGCTCCCTACCCTTATTTGGGGGAGCGTTCCATCACTCTGTGCACCCTTCCAGGGGAGCGCTGGGATTTTTTGAAGAAATTTTGGGCAACACTCCCCTACCCACTGTTAGGGAGTGCCAGGGCTCCCTACCCTTCTTTTGGGGAGCATTGCAACACTTTTTTCCCCATTCTAAGGGAGCATTGGGTTGTTTGATGAAATCTTGGGCTGTTGAGGAAAATCAGGGAAAACTCCCCCTCATCTTTGGAGTTGGTTGGATTCGAATCTAAGGTCAAGGATGGATCTCAGGGATGATCCACAACTGAGGGAGAAGGATTATCATCCTATCCCAAGAATCTCTAAGGTGGTTGGGTTTCTCCAAGCTTATATAAAGAGGCCTTCTCATGGTGAAATACATATGGAGTTTGAGAGATACCTAACTTATGATCTCATGAGAAGTGGTATTAGGAGACATTGAAGGCATCAAACGTATGATCTCATAAGGAATATAATTAGTGAAGCATAGTCATTATGCTTGTGGATCATTTGAGCAAAGGATTTGGACAAAGAGAGTTTGATGAGGCTGCTACATATGCATCTACATTTGTAATCACTTTACTTTTTTTTCATTAATATATATGTGCTTGGCCTGTTTTCTTCAAGAGTATGTTTATTTACATAAACTTGTCTTTAATAGATAGATATGGTTTCAAGATAATCATAGTATAATAGGAAGCATGTTTTGTCTTTGATTGGATTACAGGACTTGTCGAGGAGCTTTCTCAAATCGGACTGAGCGAGGAAAAAAATCGAAAAAGTTACGTCTTCTTCCTCTTCTCTATACATTAGTTTAGCTAGGTTTAAAGGTATGTCATTGACCAATGTTAGCACCTTTCTATATTGGTATTAGGATTATAGAGCCCAAGAGAGAATTCACCTATCCACAGGGGGATTTCCCTATAACATCAGGTGGCAAGACATTTTGGCGTAGAGAAAACTGTGGTTGTTCTTCAGAAACATTTTTATTAGCCAACAATTTGACAGGACGTCAGCAAGTATATTTGATATTGCAATGAATGTGCCATTACCAAGCCATCCATCAAGAATAAAGGATTATACACCCCTATTCATATTCCATAGAAGCCATGGGAATCCATCTGTCTAGTTTGTCTTCCACCAAGCACGAAAATGACTGCATGTTTGTGGTCATTGATCCATTTTAGAATATGGCCATCCTCAAAGCCTGTAAGAAGAATGTCACATCGGTCAAGACTACCAATATCTTATTCTAACGAGATTGGGTTGAATTCAAGATACCAAAAACCATCATCTCCGGCTAAGACAACAGGTTCCTCAACACCTTTTGGTCGAGTCTCTGGTATCTATTTGACACCAAGCTCACAAAATCCACTTCGTTCCACCCCAAAACCGATGGCCAAACCAAGGTCGTCAATCGAATGATTTTTCACATCATGTGCATGTACAATTCTAAGAATCCCCATACATGGGACGAGATTATCCTTATGTCCAACACAGCTACAATAGGGCTCTCCATAGTTCCATCAGCCACACCCCATTTCACGTGGGTCTAGGACTCCAACCCTTGGTACCCATTGATGTTTCACTTCCTCTTTCCACCGCATAGACAAAATCTTCCCCTGATAAGTCTGTGATCGACAAAGCCACCATATTCATTGAGAAGATTCATCACATATGCCAACAGGTCCAGGAGATTTTTCAGAAATCGAATGCTAAGTACAATCAACACCACAATCAACACAGGGTACCACACTAGTTTCACATTGGCGACAAAGTTTGGTTACATTTTCAGAAGGAGAGTCTCACTTGGCCCCATCAGAAACTTCGCCCAATACATTATGGGCCTTACATTATCACTAAGGTTGCGGGTAGCCATGATTTTGAGTTCAACACTCCACCCTTCCTTGGTCTGCATCCAGTATTCAATGTGGACCTCCTTAGGACATATTTTCCACCATTATTGGACACCTCTAAGATATTTGAAAAACTGACACCAACAGAGCTCAACCCTTACTGTATGGAACAAGAATCCACCGAGCATATCCTGGACACATAGGTCAAGGGCACTTTCCAGCAACGGATCCAACTTTATCAGGTTGTCAAGGTAGGCAAACTCCTACACCAAGGCAAGTGGATCACCCGGAGCCAAATCTAGCAAAATTTTCCTCACTTGATGGGGAAACTCAATGCAATGGACACCATTGCTTCCTAAGGGGGGAGGATTGATCTAAGTGGATATTGGCAGCCACCCACCCATTCCAACTAGCTCCTTGTTTTCATTTTTGTTCAACACATATTTTTGTACTTCTTTGTAATTGTGAGTTCTACACTTCTGGAGTTGTGTGAAGCCTCACACATTCTCCAAGTGGATACGGGTGGCCTCTTGCCTAATCCAATTGGATTATTTTGTATTTTTTCATGTCAACAAATCTTTCTATACTTTCAGGGTTGTTTTGGGGCCCTAAACATTGTTTTTTTGTCTCTCCACAATCAGACTATAGAGGGAGTCAGAGTTTGATGATATAATGTGTATTTCTCTAAAATACCTTTCCAACAGGCTATCACGTGCCTAAAACGAAGGTCATATACAAAATTTATGACCCTAGGAAGTTGAGATACCAAATTACACCAACTTACCCATAAGGCCCACATGAATTTTGGTGTTTCACATTCTAGGGTTAGGCTTTTGGATGTATAGGGTTTTTGCATTCATGAGTAATATGAAAAGGGGCTATGGATCCTCATCGTAATCCATTCTACTCAAATGGATGCACGTAGCAACCACATCTCTTCTCATAAATAGCTACCACCATTCGAGCAAGTTTTAGTTCTGCAATTTTACAGTTTCATCCTATTTCATTATTTAATAGAAGATATTGTTCACTGGATATTTGTGTTATTCTTCCTATCTCTGTTTATTGTATTCAATCTTTTAATCAATTCATTCCACTCCTAAATCCAGATCATTACCTTTGATGGAAGATTGAACTGGTGGAGGACCAGCTGGAAGGGACTTAGTTTCTCGGTTTCGAGACATGTCAACATGGAAGTTTGTCACTTATACACTTATGTGGATCATTTTTTAAATATAAATACCTTTTTCTCGTCTAATTGATATCTTGAAAATATTCGAATTATTATTCCATGGTCATATTTATTATGAATGTTCATGGATTATGTTATTATATGTGCTAAAATTATATATTATCACCATATGCTTGTGTATCTTGGTTGTTAAGGACAAGTTGTAGGTATAAATATTTGAGTTGCGTGCTCAATGGTGGTCTTCATCGAATGTTCGGACAAGGTAGGATATTTATCTTGTCTTGTTAGCATTCTCATTTATATAGCATACTTGGGATTAGATTTTATTTCTACATTCATTCCGTGTGTTGTGGTTTACCCCATGCCAGAAAGTGATTTTCCTCGTAACAATGTCTAATTACTCTTCACATATTTGAATCTATATATCTATTAATTTTATGATCTAATGCTATAAATACCTTGTTGCAACACTTTCTTGATATTTTGTTGTAGGCTAGCATAATCAGGACTCCAGAGCAATACCAGGGTCAAGAGCGAGGAACGAAAACAAATGTAAGGATAGAAGGTGTGAAACTTTCTTTCTTATCTTATAAAGTAGTTATTTATTTACAAGTTTTGTATGTGGGTTAGTGATCTAAAAATGGGGGGCTGACTTGTTATTCTATGCAAGAACCCTTTATTCCATTTAAATAAATTTTACAGGACCTTGCTCAATGTGTTAAAATATGCAAGATAGATTATGTGCCAAGTTTATGCATCTTCTTTTAAATGTTCATGTGTGAGGAATTTTTCCTTTAAATGGTTAAATATATGTTTTAAATAAATACACAACAAACATGATTTGCATAAAATAAACCATAAAACTCACAACAATAACAAGATGATAAAGGAGTTCACCCCTCTCTGGGCTACATCTCCTTGAGCCTCCATCAATGGACTTGGCTCTTTGGGATTAATTTGTCAAAGATTCTTTTACAAGTTTCATCTCAACTCCAATGGATTTTCTAACTGTACCATTGGGTTCAGAATACATAAAAACCCCATAAATGACTAATAGAACTCTGAAAACAGATCATGGCTCATCTGGGCATGACCTCTTCTACATGTGGCCTTGAGCTTCCATGAGATTCCTTGTGGAAACAACACTTGTAAAATTCCTCAAAAGACTCTGAAACCTATCCCAATGTGTTCAGAGCATAACAATTATCCGAAAATGACTATTCAGTCAAAGAAAACAGACTTGGGCTCATCCGAGCATGGCCCCAATCAATGAGGGCTTCAAGTTCCCTGAAGCTCTCTGAAACTTCAATGGTGAAAAACCCACAAAAGAAGTCTTCAAATGCCTTTGAAAATAGTGCCAATGGATTCAGAATGTCCAAAAACCCCTAGCTGGGCTTTTTCAGCACCTCATTTGGCCAAAAAATGAAGAAGATAGGCCTCCTGCCATTTTTTCCCTTCAAGCTTGTTGTCTATGGTTCGCCAAAATGCACCTCTGGATGTCCAACCTAGCTCATGCACTCAATCTCATGCTAAAACCTAGCATTGGGCACATAACTGAATAACATTGTGAACTGTAGGATGGTTAGGGTGCGCCTAGCCCCTAACCGCCAAGACCGTGGGCATATGGGTCACCATGTGACCTCATTCTAGTGCAAAAAGGGGCTCCGATAACATGAACGCTTGTGGGCTTGACAAGTGGCATGCACATGGGTTGTGTTGTAATAGATATCAAAATTGCCTCTACTCAGTATTTTTATCCCAAGCACCAATGGGATTCCTTGATATAATGACAAGCAGTTCATGGCACGCTCTATGGGTGTTGTGTGGAATTGCGCTCTACAGACCCGCAGATCATACTTGTAGATATGGAGAATCTTATGATCATGGAAATATGAATAATTCACCTCCAATCACAACTTATTACGTTTCTATTTCTTTTTAAACACCAGATGAAGGGCTGTACTGTCAGAAATCTCTTGGGACTCTTTGAAGGATTATTTGCAAAAGGTTTCCAGCTTTCTATCATCAGAATTTGGACTTGGGTCAAGAGATAATGCTATCATTTCAAATGAAAGGGTGGTCCTTCACAAAGAAGACAGTTTTGTCAGTGACGATTTGAAGCTTCTGGAAACTATGGAATATGATAGAAGAATTAATTGAAGCCCAAGACTTGCAGATTCCTGAAAAGATAAATCTTCTTCAGCTCAAAGTGAGGGTGCAGTTGGGTATGCAGGTTTTGAGGACTAGAACTTCTAATTCTAGAACCTCCATATGCTCATTTTGGAATGAAGATTTAATCTTTGTTGCGGCTAAACCATTTGAGGAACAACTTGTGTTATTGGTTGAGGATCGACCTAGTAGTGGTAGTAATAAGGATGTGGAGGCCTTAGGCCAAACAAGAATTGCACTGAATACAATTGAAAGAAGACTCGATTACAGCAAGGTAAGCTCAAGGATGTTCGCATTGGAAAAGTACGGATTCGCATTTCTACACTGGAAAGCAATCGAGTTTATACAAATTCCTATCTGTTGTTGGTGCTCCAACGTTTTCGTGTGAAAAAAAAATGGGAGAAATAGAACTCTCAGTGCATTTTTCCTGCTCTTCTTTGCTTGATGTGGTTCAGATTTAATCCCAGCCATTGCTTCCTAAGATGCATTATTTGCATCCCTTGGGCCTAAGTCACCAGGATATGTTAAGAAACAAGGCCATGAAGATTGTTGGATTGCGATTATCTCATGTTGAGCCACCTTTGAGGAAGGTTGTGATGGATTCCATTGTGGTCGAAGATCCATGGAATAAAGATGATTTGAAACAATGTAGAGACGGTTCGAAGCACATAAATGGCCATAAAAAGCGTCGAGGTCGTGCCTCGATAGCGGATAGTGCCAAGAAAATTCTATTCGTCGTAAATGGCGTGAAGGAGATTACCAAATATGTGTTGAAATGGGCACTGACGCATGTTGTGCAACCCAATGACTCTATAGCGTTACTGGCAGTTATCATCGGCGATAAAACCGGTCGGAAAATATGGACTTTTCCAAGATTAGCTGGAGACTGTGCCAGCGGCTATAGGAAGAGACGTAACAGATATTGTTCTCAGGAGATTCGTAACGAAATCAACAATTCAAGCTCTCAGATGATTCTACAGCTAAACGAAGTTTTCGATTCAAAGAAACTGAAGGTAAAGGTAGTGTCTGCTCCATTACCTAGCGCCACAGCTGCTGAAGTGAAAAAGGCACAGGCAACTTGGGTCGTCTTGGACAAACAACTGAAGAAAAAAGAAAAATCTTTCATGGAAGAGCTCGATCCAGACAATATGGGCTACATTGAGCTAAGGCAACTGAGAGCTCTACTGCAAAGCTTGTCTTATGAAAAGGAAGGACATGCAAACTTTAGTCAAAGTTTGAGCCAACAGATATTACCAGTTCCGATTAGGAAGAATCTGATACATAGAGCATTGCAGAATGCGAGATATCTATTAGAAAAAGATTGATAGAGGGATTAGGTTATTATCATATGGCTGGCGACTATGCTGGGGTTGTTCACATGGAAATTCGTAGAGTACAGGAACAGAGGCATCTTCGAAATAGCGGGATACTGTCTGTGTGTGGCCAAAGGAAGCACATAAATCCTCAAACTTAACATGGCACTCATATTGCTCCCCATCTGCAGGAACACAATAACATGGCTTTGCTCCACGACCTTAAGATCCATTGTGCCATTTGACAACAACATCAATTTCCACAAGACCATCGCCAGAGCCATTGCTATCAGTGTCATGCTTCACGTCTTGGATCATATAAGATGCGATTTCATTAGAATTACAAATTGCGACGAGGAATCGCACAATATTTATCATAGAGAATATTTTGGCAGTGAAAAGCCAAATTACGAAGATATATTAGGAATCGCAGTAGGCATTACGGGTGTTTGCACGATTTTCCTCATGGCTATTGCCTTCGTACTTGCGACCTCTTGGTTTAGAAGAAGTTTGGTGAAACTTCCTCGGAAAATTGATTCGATGCTTTCTGGTATTTGCATCATGCATTACGCACTTCTCATTGTCCATTCCATTTGTCTTTTCTTCATGCGAGATTGGAGGGAAAAAACTACTTGTATTGTATATTTATGTTCCGATGTTTCTATATTGTGGCGAGTGCAGCTACTCGAGTTCAGCAGAGAAAACATCATTCAAGGCATGTACTCGAGTTGAGGAGATAAATATGTGTGATATGGAAGGAGAATGTTGCATAATATTCTGGTCTCGTCATGAAATTTGAAGAATTGAGCTCACTTTGGGAAGATTCAAGAGCAGAAAATTTGATGGACATCCTATCTGCATCAGGTGATTGATATCCATTCAAGAGCTTGGCTTTCAGAAAGAAATTTTGACTGCCCATAGCTTTCCATGAAACCTGATTGTATTTGTAGTAGAAGCCAACACAACTACAGTTGTTCCGACAAGCAGTTTTGCATTGGTTCAATGTCGCAGAACTCAATGGTTACAGTGATCAGGTTGGTCCATAAAGTGGAGTGGGAAAAATGGTCGGTGAAGTATCTTGTTTAAACTCGAAGCCCTTCGATGGACCCATTGCTGCCGATACAAACTATGAATTCACGTTCAAGTGGAATTCTAGTTTGGGATTTCCCGGAGCATTCCTGATAAGGAATATGCATTCACGATAGTTCTTTCTGAAATCCCTAACTCTTGATATTCCTCGCAAATGAAAACTGCATTTTAAGTGCAACTTGTGGATATTCCCCTTTCATGGCAGAAAATGTGATCGCATTTTCTTTTCGAAAAAGAGCTATCCACCCGAATCAACACCTGCGGGTCATGGTGAACACTTATGAGCACGCAGGATAGATGATAATTGCATTTCACATAGCAACACAGGACGAATCAATAGTTGTTAAGCCTAACCGCTTCATCTGCATGCCATCGCACAGACAAAGGCTGAATACAAACTTTGATACCTGAACGAGTTTTTTCTAGTGCACACCCATGTTAATAATGGTTGAGCATCTGGCAGACGCACCTGGCATTCCCACAATTCCATGAAGAGGAACCGTTTCAAATTCCCGCAACACAAAAAGTTTTATTTTTCGTTTTTAAAAAGACTGATGTATGTAACAAGGGAGAGGGGGGCGCATGAGTACAACATTGAGGGAAAACCTATGTGAAGAGGGGTTCCATTGTATGACTGAGCTATTTTATAAACCAAATTGGAGTAATAAAGATGATTTTTTTACCTGTGATTGTGAGATTCATCACGGTTGATTTCTTTCAGCATGTTTTCCTCTTTTTCAGCTGTGTTAAATTAGTTTGGAATTCATTTGATATGCTCCTTACTCACAGTTGATGTGTTATCATTTTCATAATGTTATTTCTTCCTTTTCGTCACAACTGCATTTCATTTCATTTTCTTTTCGCTGATGTGCTTCATTATACTTTAGTACGACCACTACTATAACGAATGGATTATGGTTTTCTGTATTTGTTTATTGTCTTTCCTCTGCACCAGCTATCAGCAGGTGTAAGACCAATTTGCATTTTCGTAATTCTGCATATATTCTCTACTACATCTGCCTTTCCTTTTTCTTTTTGCTACCGCATCATGAAAATAAAAGCGTTGAAAGATAGACTTGCTTTGCCTCACTTTCCACAAGTTATTTGATCTCTGCTATTGTCTCTTTTCTTTGGTTTTCATTTGACTCCATGACCAATGGACCATTTCCCTAGTTTAACCCCCAAACTCCAAAAATCCAAGACCATCATTCACCCATAAATCTGCCCACCTTTTTCACGCTTACTTAAATTCCTATTGTGACATTTTCGAGAGATCCCTCTCGGGTTCGGGGAGGGAAGCCTTCCAATCCAAAGTGGTTCAAGGTTTCCTCAGGATTGATTTGTTGCAACCCATTTCAGTTCTGAGTGTCAACATTTTGGCGTCGTTGCTGGGGATTTTTGAAGTTGATATCTATCCCTGGGAGAACGACATTTTCATAGTCCTAAGGCCTAGTTGGGCAGCCGGTCATAGGCAAATATTGGTTGCACATGCTCTGGCGACTCCATTAAAAGTTTTCGATGGTGATTTCACTGGTGGGATAACTTAGAATTACATCTTTCGCGTAAGGTCTCCCAATGGATGAGGCACCTGGTCTATTGTTCTTAGCACTTTATGAGAAAGTACCATCCCTAGAGGGAGCCGATGTTGTAACAGATATCAAAATTGGCTCTACTCAGTATTTTTATCCCAAGCACCAATGGGATTCCTTGATATAATGGCAAGAAGCTCATGGCACGCTCTATGGGTGTTGTGTGGAATTGCACTCTACAGACCTACAGATCATACTTGTAGATATGGCGAATATTATGATCATGGAAATATGAATAATTTGCCTCCAATCACAGCTTATTACGTTTCTATTTCTTTTTAAACACCAGAGGAAGGGGTGTACTATCAAAAATCTCTTGGGACTCTTTCAAGGATTATTTGCAAAAGGTTTCCAGCTTTCTATCATCAGAATTTGGACTTGGGTCAAGAGATAATGCTATCATTTCAAATGAAAGGGTGGTCCTTCACAAAGAAGACAGTTTTGTCAGTGACGATTTGAAGCTTCTGGAAACTGTGGAATATGACAGAAGAATTAATTGAAGCCCAAAATTTGCAGATTCCTGAAAAGATAAATCTTCTTCAGCTCAAAGTGAGGGTCCAGTTGGGTATGCAGGTTTTGAGGACTAGAACTTCTAATTCTAGAACCTCCATATGCCCATTTTGGAATGAAGATTTAATCTTTGTTGCGTATGAACCATTTGAGGAACAACTTGTGTTATTGGTTGAGGATCGACCTAGTAGTGGTAGTAATAAGGATGTGGAGGCCTTAGGCCAAACCAGAATTGCAATACAATTGAAAGAAGAATCAATTACATCAGGGTAATCTCAAGGATGTTCACATTGGAAAAGTATGGATTCGCATTTCTACACTGGAAAGCGATCGAGTTTATACAAATTCCTATCCGTTGTTGGTGCTCCAGCATTCTGGTGTGAAAAAAAAATGGGAGAAATAGAACTCTCAGTGCATTTTTCCTGCTCTTCTTTGCTTGATGTGGTTCAGATTTACTCCCAACCATTACTTCCTAAGATGCATTATTTGCATCCCTTGGACCTAAGTCACCAGGATATGTTAAGAAAGACGACCATGAAGATTGTTGGATTGCGATTATCTTGTGCTAAGCCACCTTTGAGGCAGGTTGTGATGGATTCCATTGTGGTCAAAGATCCACGGAATAAAGATGATTTGAAACAATGAAGAGATGGTTCGAAGCACATAAATGGCCATAAAAAGAACCGAGGTCGTGCCTCAATAGCGGATAGCGCCAAGAAAATTCTAGTCATCGTAAATGGCACGAAGGAGATTACCAAATATGCATTGGAATGGGCACTGACACATGTTGTGCAGCCCAACGACTCTATAGCTTTACCGGCAATTATCATCAGCGATAAAATTGGTCAGAAAATATGGGCTTTTCCAAGATTAGCTGAAGACTGTGCCAGCGGCTACAGGAAGCAACGTAACAGATATTGTTCTCAGGAGCTTCGTAACGAAATCAACAATTCATGCTCTCAGATGATTCTTTAGTTAAACAAAGTTTGCAATTCAAAGACACTGAAGGTAAAGGTAGTGTCCGCTCCATTACCTGGCGCCACAACTGCTGAAGCGAAAAAGGCATAGGCAACCTGGTTCGTCTTGGACAAACAACTGAAGAAAAAAGAAAAATCTTGCATGGAAGAGCTAGATCTAGACAATATGGGCTACATTGAACTAAGGAAACTGAAAGCTCTGCTGCAAAGCTTGTCTTATGAAAATGAAGGACATGCAAACTTTAGTCAAAGTTTGAGCCAACATATATTACTGGTTCTAATCAGGAAGAATCCGATACAGAGAGCAATGAAGAATGTGAGATATCTATTAGACAAAGATTGGCAGAGGGCTTAGGTTATTATCATATGGCTAGCGACTATGCTGGGGATTTTCACATGGAAATTCGTAGAGTATAGGAACAAAGGCATCTTCAAAATAGAGGGATACTATCTGTGTGTGGCCAAAGGAAGCGCATAAATCCTCAAACTTAACATGGCACTCATATTGCTCCCCATCTGTAGGAACACAATAACATGGCTTTGCTCCACGACCTTAAGATCTATTGTGCCATTTGATGACAACATCAAATTCCACAAGACCATCGCCGAAGCCATTGCTATCGGTGTCATGCTTCACGTCCTGGATCATATAAGCTACGATTTCATTAGAATTACAAATTGCGACAAGGAATCGTACAATCTTTATCTTAGAGAATATTTTGGCAGTGAAAAGTCAAATTACAGAGATATATTAGGAAGCGCAATAGGCATTACGGGTGTTTGCATGGTCGTCCTCATGGATATTTCCTTCATACTTGCGACCTCCTGGTTTAGAAGAAGTTCGGTGAAAATTCCTCGGCAACTTGATTCAACACTTTCTGGTATTTGCATCATGCATTACGCACTTCTCATTGTCCATTCCATTCGTCTTTTCTTCATGCGAGATTGGAGGGAAAAAACTACTTGTATTGTATATTTATGTTCTGGTGTTTCTATATTGTGGCGAGTGCAGCTACTCAAGTTCAGCGGAGAAAACATCATCCAAGGCATGTACTCAATTTGAGGAGATAAATATGTGTGATATGGAAGGAGAATGCTGCAGAATATTCTGGTCTCGTCACGGAATTTGAAGAATTGATCTCACTTTGGGCAGATTCAAGAGCAGAAACTTTGATGGACATCCTATCTGCATCAGGAGATTGATAGCCATTCAAGAGCTTGGCTTTCAGGAAGAAATTTTGACTGCCCAGAGCTTTCCATGAAACCTGACTATATTTGTAGTAGAAGCCAACACAGCTATAGTTAATGTGACAAGCAGTTTCGCATTGGTTCAATGTCATAGAACTCAATGGTTACAGTGATCAGGTTGATCCAGAAAGTGGAGTGGGAAAAATGGCCGGTGAAGTATCTTGTTTAAACTTGAAGCCCTTCGATGGACCCATTGCTACCGATACAAACTACGAATTCACATTCATGTGGAATTCTAGTTTGGGATTTCCCGGAGCATTCCTGATAAGGAATATGCATTCACAAGAGTTCTTTCTGAAATCCCTAACTCTTGATATTCCTGGAAAAGGAAAGATGCATTTTAAGTGCAACTCGTGGATATTCCCCTTTCATGGCAGCAAATGTGATCGCATTTTCTTTTCGAAAAATATCTATCCACCCGAATCAACGCCTGCAGGTCATGGTGAACACTTATGAGCACACAGGGTAGCCGATAATTGCATTTCACACAGCAGCACAGGACGAATCAATAGCTGTTAAGCCTAACCGTTTCATCTGCATGCCATCGCACAGATGAAGGCTGGATACAAACTTTGATACCTGAACGATTTTTTGCCAGCACACACCCATGTTAATAACGGTTCAGCATCTGGTAGACGCACCTGGCATTCCCACAATTCCATGAAGAGGAACCGTTTCAAATTCCCTAAACACAAAAAGTTTTATTTTTCTTTTTTTTAAAGACTGATGTATGTAACGAGGGAGAGGGGGGCGCATGAGTACAGCACTGAGGGAAAACCTCTGTGAAGAGGGGTTCCATTGTATGAATGATCTATTTTGTAAACCATATTGGAGTAATAAAGATGATTTTTTAACCTGTGATTGTGAGATTCATCACGGTTGATTTCTTTCAGCATGTTTTCCTCTTTTTCAGCTGTGTTAAATTAGTTTGGAATTCATTTGATATGCTCCTTACTCACAGTTGATGTGTTATCATTTTCATAATGTTATTTCTTCCTTTCTGTCACAACTGCATTTCATTTCGTTTTCTTCTCGCTGATGTGCTTCGTTATACTATAGTACGACCACTACTATAATGAATGGATTATGGCTTTCTGTATTTGTTTATTGTCTTTCCTCTGCACCAGCTATCAGCGGGTGTAAGACCAATCTGCATTTCTGGAATTCTACATATATTCTCTGCTACATCTGCCTTTCCTTTTTCTTTCTGCTACCGCATCATGACAATCAAAGCGCTGAGAGATAGACTTACTTTGCCTCACTTTCCGCAAGTTATTTGATCTCTGCTATTGTCTCTTTTCTTCGGTTTTCATTTGACTCCATTCCCAATGGACCATTTCCCTGGTTTAACCCCCAAACTCCAAAAATCCAAGACCATAATTCACCCATAAATCTGCCCACCTTTTTCATGCTTACTTAAATATCTATTGTGACATTTTTGAGAGATTCCTCTAGGGTTCAGGGAGGGCAGCCTTCCAGTCCAAAGTGGTTCGAGGTTGCCTCGGGATTGATTTGCTGCAACCCATTTCAGTTCTGAGTGTCAATAGGTTGGAGGACCATTTCAAAAATCAAATCCATTCCAAAACTCCATGTAGTGGTCACATGGGAGTGTGCATAGAAACGGGGGCTGGGGCTTAGCCCCAGCCCTGTCCGCGCCCAAACATTAATACATGTAAACTTTAATATATATGAAATGGTATATATAACAAGTAAAAAATTATGGCACATTGGCAGGGAAAACTTTGCAAAGACTTTGACCAGTGGAGGAGGTCTGGTGTTTGAACCCCATGAACTCCATAATATTTTAAACAACCAAACCAATAACAGGGTGCCACGTGGCAGCCCATGTCTGGGCCATGTGGCACCATACCATTTGTCAAAATGATGCCATGTGTCACAACAGGATTTGTCCACATCTTCCAATATACAATTTCCACATCATAAAATACTACTTTAGCGTACGTACATGCCACATCATCGTACAACCTCTGCCACGTCAGCATCTGTACGGACTGTACAGTCAACACAATTTTTTTGCTTGTTTGATGATTTGAACTGAATGCGATATCTCTCTCATCCGACATCCATTTGAACCCAAACAAGTTGCGTTGGGTTTGTGATGACGAGGGCTACGCACCCATTCATTTTGAGGCAATTCCGAGAACTTTGATTTTTGAGCAAAATTTTGACCTCTAGTCCAGATTCTGATCACACCTTCCCACTAAAAGGATTTTGGAACCACAAAATATTATGATTATATGTCTGAGCTTCAATACTCTTCTTCTTCCAAGTTATATCAACTGATTCTACTTGAAAATTCTTTTTGACAATCACCTGGATACCTTGACATGCCTTGCACTACAACTGGCTATGTCCCTCAACCACTGTTCTCTGGTTGCTGTTGACCCACTGTTCTCTTTGTTCTTGGAAGACTACCAACCTTCCCACTGAAAATCAAGTCCCTCTTGTGAACTCTTTGGCATCAAAACAATCCGCTCTACAATGGTTGCAAAAACTTCCCTGCGACATCTTGTCACAAACCAAGAAAACCATCAATCTTGAAAACAAATTTATACAAGACTGAAAATGATTCCAAGAGAGTCTTTTTTCTCTTCAAGAAAACAGTCGCATCTTGTACTTCATCAAATCACATGGCATTTTCCTGCATCTTGGTGTACTCAAAATCGACTTACAAGCCAACAAACACCATCGACTAAACATAAGTCGAAAAACATGATCGACACAACATAGTCGTCAGGACAACATCGACACAAGTCGAGACTCATTTGAAACATATCAACCTTTCCAAAATGACAAGTCGACATTCATGATACACAATCATGTTATTATCATGAGTCATTCATGATGAACTATCACCAAGTTCATTGTTTACACACACACAAAAACACATGCATGTGCATGACTCTTCAACTCTCCTTCAAGTACAAACATAAGTACATGAACCCAAAACATGTGGGTACATAAGAGCTGAATATGAAAAATATATATGGCTGTAACAAGTGAACATCGTACCCCTCTTTTACATCCTCCTGGCGAAGTTGTGCAACAAACAAGAATGCCTTCAAACGAATTGCATTCACATGCAACTTGCATCATACAAGTTGTGATAAATCGTTGCAACTTGTCATACTCTCATCATAAATGCATACATAAGGCTGAAATGTGCATCTACAACAGAAAATGCAAGCCTTACTTGTTCAAAAAATCCAACCATTTCTTACCAATCCAACTCAATAGTGAATTCTTCTGCTGAAAATCATCTTCTTGTGAATCATCTTGACTCACATCGATGATGGAATATCCTCTCCCATTCTTTCCAATCTCTTTATCCATGTGCTTCTTGTGCTATGGATCAGTGGTTGGATGCAATGTCCAACATTGGTCAATGAGATGACCCCTCTTCTGGCAATGAGTGCAAATATTTTGCATCCTCTTTTCAAGTTGTCTTTGCTTGTAAAGTTTCCTGAAAGTGGTCAATCTTTTCCAACATTTTGAAACATGATGGTTATATAAACCAAACTATGTACATGGACCTTTTATTCCAGTTTTACATGAAAATTTATCATGCTTAACATAATCAAAAGCAACTGAATGATAGGCAGAATTATACCTTGAACATTCACCTTTATCGCCTCTTTGAGGAGGTGAATTTGAAGAGTT
>JZKD02S1674554.1:439840-469192 GCA_000966675.3 Picea glauca
ATACCTTGAACATTCACCTTTATCGCCTCTTTGAGGAGGTGAATTTGAAGAGTTACAAGCTCTCCTTTGAAGACCAACAATAGTGTTCTTGTCCTCATCACTATCACAACTCTCTTGTTTCACACATTTGCATTCATCTTGAACACAAGCTTTGCATGTTTGAGGGATTGACCTTGCAACAAAAGTTCTTGAACTTGAAACAAAATTTGTTCTTGGAATTTTTTCCCTTGTCTCCTCAACTTTGGAATTTGCTCCATCTCTTTGTTCATATCCAAGACCACAATACTTGGGTCTCCCCTCAACAACAATAGGCTCAACAATGCCTTATGCATGCTTGCCTAACCCTCTACCTTCATAGCCCATTTTTAACAATAACTTGGACCCTATTCCTCTAGTGTGATTTTCAAAAACACCAAAGCATTCATCTTGAGAGGAATTTGAAGATAAACTAACATTACATATCTCATTTTCATGCATGTACTTGGTAAGGGTTTCATTTGCCTCATGGAGTTGAGTCTCCATCTCATGCAACTTTTCAAGAATCTGGTCTTTCTCCTCCTTCATGGCCATCAACTGCTCTTGAAGGGAAATGCTCTCTTCTCTATCTTCCCACAACTCTTGTACCATATCTCTCATGGTTGAAAACTCCTTAAACATCTCTTTGTCAAATAAATTGGATAATGAAGATGTATGAGAACTATCAATGTTTGAAGTTTTCTCCATCCTTGCAAGATATCAAACTTCAACACAAAACTTGCACAATAATACCAATAGATAAATCTCTAGCTATCAATGGAAATCACATGAGCAAAACAAACTATGCTCTGATACCACCTGATCTGAAAATAGGGGGCTAACTTGTTATGCTATGCAAGCACCCTCTATTCCATTTAAATAAAATCTATGGGACCTTGCTCAATGTGTTAAAATATGCAAGATAGATTATGTGCCAAGTTTATGCATCTTCTTTTAAATGTTCATGTGTGAGGAATTTTTCCTTTAAATGCTTAAATATATGTTTTAAATAAATATACAACAAACATGACTTGCAGCAAATAAACCATCAATCTCACAACAATAACAAGATGATAAAGGAGTTCACCCCTCTCTGGGCTACATCTCCTTGAGCCTCCATCAATGGACTTGGCTCTTTGGGATTAATTTGTCAAAGATTCTTTTAAAAGATGATTCTAAACTCCAATGGGTTTTTTTATTGTACCATTGGGTTCAGAATACATAAAAACCCCAGAAATGACTAATAGAACTCTGAAAATGGATCATGGCTCATCCGGGCATGACCTCTTCTACATGTGGCCTTGAGCTTCCCTGAGCTTCCTTGTGGAAAAAACACCTGTAAAAGTCCTCAAAAGACTCTGAAACCTATCCCAATGTGTTCAGAGCATAAAAATTATCCAAAAATGACTATTCATTCACATAAAACAGACTTGGGCTCATCTGAGCATGGCCTCAATCAATGAGGGATTCAAGCTCCGTAGAGCTCTCTGAAACTTCAATGGTGAAAACACTGCAAAAGAAGTCTTCAAATTCCTTTGAAAACAGTTTCAATGGATTCAGAACATCCAAAAACCCCAATTTGGGCTTATTCGGCACCTCATTTGGCCAAAAAATGAAGAAGATAGGCCTCCTGCCATTTTCTTCCTTCAAGCTTCCTGTCTCTGGTTCACCAAAATGCACCTCTATACGTCCAACCTAGCTCATGTGCTCAATATCATGCTAAAACCTATCACTGAGTGCATAACTGAATAACTATGCAAATTGTAGGACGGTTAGGGCGCGCCTAGCCCCTAACCACCAAGACCATGGGCATATGGGTCACCATGTGACCTCGTTCTAGTGAAAAAAGGGGCTCTGATAACATGAACACTTGTGGGCTTGAAAAGTGGTGGGCACGTGGGTTGGAGGACCATTTCAAAAACCAAATCCATGCCAAAACTCCATGTAGTGGTCACATGGGAGTGTGCATAGAAACGGGGGTTGGGGCTTAGCCCAAGCCCTATCCGCGCCCAAACATTAAGACATGTAAACTTTAATATATATGAAATGGTATATATAACAAGTAACAAAGTATGGCATGTTGGCAGGGAGGAATTTACAAAGAATTTGACCAGTGGAGGAGGTCCGGGGTTCGATCCCCATGGACTCCATAATATTTTAAACAACCAAGCCAATAACAGGGTGCCACGTGGCAGCCCATGCATGGGCCACGTGGCACCATACCATTTGTCAAAATGATGCCATGTGTCACAACAGGATTCATCCACATTTGCCAATAAATGATTGCCACATCATCAAATACCACTTCAGTGTACAGACATGCCATGTCATCGTATGGCCTTTTCCATGTCAGCATCCGTACAGACTGTACAATCAGCACAATTTTTTTGCTTGTTTGATGATTCGAACAAAATGCAATATCTCTCTCATCTGACGTCCGTTTGAACTCAAATGAGTTGCATTGGGTTCGTGACAACGAGGGCTACACACCTGTTCATTTTGAGGCAATTCCAAGAACTTTGATTTTTGAGCAAAATTTTGACCCCTAGTCCAGATTCTAATCAGTTAGGGTTCTATATTTTACTTGGTCAATCCCTGTTGTGACATGACCCAAGGTCATAGGGGAAAATTCCCATAACATAATTGGTGACCATATTGGGGATTTTCCTAGTTTAGGTCAATTTTAGGTTTTCTTTGGTTGTCTTAGTTCTTGTTGTTTTTCCTATTTCTAGGATTTATTTTCACAGCATCCCTCATTTAGAAAAAATTCCAAATTTTTTTGGAAGCCTCCTTGTAGGTTGGATTTTTATCTTTCAAGTCTAATTGTCTCATCTATTACTTGTCCTTTTGTGAGTCATGGATATCCATGAGTTTCACTTATATGACATGTGGATGTCCATGATTCCTAGTTTACAGTACATTCGTGGATCTATGTAAGTGTCTTGAAATTGTAATATTTTCTCTGAGAATTGCAAGGTCTAGGTGGGTTCTTCAACACATGTTGAGCCTCCTAGGTTTGTCTTTGCTCTTGATTTCCTGGTAAAGACTATGAAAACTATCAAGGAAGATAAACTTTCTTTCTCTTGGTGTCCCGATTCTTTTGGATTACATTTTGTCTCTCTAATACATTTTGAGTTTTGGGATTTATAACCATTTTTCCAAGCTTTTTTTATTCTATCCGCTCTTTGATTTCTCATAAACTGTGGACATACTCTATCCTTATATAAGGGTGAAGCATGGATATCCACTCACTGTGGAAGAACAAACCATGGATAAAATTCATCTGCACTTCCTACAATGATAAAAATCATGGTTATAGTCTTATATCCACGAGTTTCACTAGGGTGACCCATGGATACCTCCAAAAAGTGACTTCTTTGCTTGCTTTTCATCATTTTTGGAGCCCTATTTCAGATAGTTTGGGGGTCTTTCTTGGGGATTTTCCTCCTGAACGTTTTTGTGGTCTATAGGAGGTTAGTAATGAATTAAATTTGAATGGAATTTTTTTTTATCCATCTTTGTTTCCCTTGTATCCCTTGCATTCCATAACTGTAAGACTAGTCTTGTTCTCAAGATATTGATTTTCTGGTCAATGTTGTGGTCATCTTTGAAACTTGAGTTTATATTTGAGTTTGATACTTTTATTTTTTGTTTTAATTTAGTTTTTCAAAAATAATACTAAAATGTTTCTTTCTTTTAGCCTATTTTGTTAGTTTTTCTTTGGTATAAATAAAAAGAAAACAAAAAAACGTAGTTTTTCTGCTAGTTAGGTCTCTTTCTTTCTTTGCATTGTTTTGCATTATTTGAAAAAGAAAAAGATGTTAGACTAGGATTTTGTTTTCTTCTCACCTTAAAAATATTTCAAAAGAAAAATAAGAAAGAAAATATTTTTTTTCTTCTTTTTCTTTTCTCAAAAGGTTGCATTGTCATCTTGCATCAAAAAGAAGAAATTTGCATTTAAAGGTTTGAAGGATTGTTCATGTTTTTTCTTGTTGAAACTCTTTTTCATTTGAAAGAATTAGTGTAAAGTATTATTTTTTAGTGTTATTATAATTTTCATTTTTTCAAGAGTCTCAAACAACATCAGTTGCAACTCCATATCCTTTGACTAAAAACACCCACTAAAACAAATTCTAAACTTAAAATGTACTAGACTGTGTTCCTAGGGTTCACAAACAAGTGTAGGGTTAGGGCCTTGGATTAGAATTAGAGAGATAAATATCCAAGGATGAAAAAAAAACATAGGATGTTAAATCTAGGGAGAGTCTCAAATTCAATTTTTTTATAAGTATAGTCAAGAGCCTCCTCTAACATGGGAGCTAAACACGAGGTTGCAGAAAGGATAGTTGAGGAGAGACCCCTCCAAATGTTAACTAAACATAACAGAGAGATCCTATATTGGGAGTTTTGTTAGTACTCATACCTCCATGAGAGGTAGTTATTTTGAGGCTTCAAGATTGCCTACCCCATCCATACGTTCGATCCCAATTGTTGAATGTACCCCCTGGATGCTAACTACAATTTGGTGACCTTAATGGCCATCCTTCGGGATCTCAGAGGTGATTGTAGGGGTTTTTCATGGTACCTGGGACATATTTTGTATCACAATTTTCACTAATGTTGTAAGGTTCCCCAAAAAGTGTGGGTACTTTCACCAGATAAGGATGGTTAGTGGAGATCAGGATAACCACTTCTCACTCCTTTGTTCATTGGTCCACGGGAATTAATCAACCTGTTCATTCATTCGAAAGGTACCTTTCCACTTTTTCATTGCTTTGGACTCAAGGCCTTGCCCACTTGAGCTGAAAATTTGGAAAAGTTGTTTCCTTGTGATGTTTCTCATAGGGATTTGTATTGAAGTGCCTCCTTGTATAGTTTTCCTTAGGTTGTTTCAGTATCAATGCTTTTGTATCATTGATTTAGTATGGTTGACCAACCTATCCACTGCTTGGGAAGGAACCCTTTTAAATGCTTACAATTATCATAAAATAACATAAGTACACACCATGTACATAATGTGAGAATGGCACACAACTCCAATATAAATAAGTTACATAATAACTCCTTAAATAATAGGGGAAGCCCCTCAAATCAACTCAATACCATTCACACTTCACAATTTACCTCTCTCACAATAATGAATACATGACCTATATATATACCTATTCACACTTGAACTTTAGGTCCTTTTACCATTAGTATGACCTTATACATATATATTTACATGTTACATGTACATTTAGGCCCATATATTCCCTCCCCCCCTTGGGTCATAACATAGTACCCTCCTTCAAAAATATTTGTCCTCAAAGATTTGCAATTAAAGGCTTCACATACGATGATACCAGGTAATATGATTTTCTTATGTTCCTTCTTTCTTCATTCCATTGTTAATGATCTATCGATCCAAAATCAACTCTTTTCAGTATTAATTATTGGTGTCTATTTGTTGCATAATTTTCTTTCCTTTGATTCCATGTATTTTTGTTGTAGCTTCTCCAATTTGTAGTGGTTGTTGGTCAATAATATTATCTTGTGGAATAATGGTTATGTGATGCCATATTCCATGAATATTGATGACTATTCCATATTCTTCCTTGATAATGTTGATATCGATCTTATTTTATTCCTTGAAATATTTCTTGATAATGAGGGTGTTGATATGGCTTGACATTTGATGGTTTTTCTTCATTATGCACACCCATTTCATATATCTTATTTTCAGAGACAATGTAATCCTCGATCATCTTTTCTTGGTCTTTGATTACTCTAACCTTGGATATAATACCATCATATTTTTCATGTATATCCTCTATATGGAGTTCAAATTCTTTAATTATCTCTTGTTGACCTTCTTAAATCTTGTCTTCTTTCTCATTTTAAAGCTGCAGTGTCACCCCATTTAACAAATTATGATGTCCTTCTTCAATTCTAGCTTGTATTTCTGATTTTACCTCATCAGTATTTAAGGATTCCTCAACCTTCTTGCAAATTTCCTCTTCAATACGTTTTGTAGATTCTTCATCCAAGATCCTTTATTTTTCTTCATTTTGACAATTCTTCTTTTATTCTTTCAATCTATTATCCTCATATATTAGTTGTTTATTATGGTTTCATAATATGTATATCTCTTCTTATTTATTTTTTAATTCTTCCCTTGACTCGTTCTTTTCCCACTTTGATTTACTATTATTTTCTTGATTTAAGTTTTTAACCTCCTTAATGAGTGATTCATTAAGGGATTACATATTGGAAAAATCACGATTTCTCTTATTTATCTCTTCCTTTGCTTGTTTTAACTCATCTTGAATTCTATACATCTCCTCCATTTTTATATCCTTAATCCATTTATTTGAGAAGAGTTCTTCAAATTTTTCCCATGTTTAGTTCCATGTAGTATCTTGATCAATACTCATCCACCACTTCCAAGCATCATCAAAAAAATAATTGATTTCCTTTGAAGGAGTCATGTCATATTATTTTTCCAACCTCAACCATTTCATAGGATTGATTTCATCTTTTTTTTCCTCTACTGTAAATTTAGGTACCTCCATTTATTCTTAATTGAGGTATAACCGCAACCCTTAACTTACAACATTAATATATTAAGGATAATGATATAAAATAGTTGTAATCATAGTTCCAATATTTTATTCTATGATTTCTCTTTCCAATGTATTTTTAATCATCTCAATTGGACATTCCAATCAAACGTAATGATAGTTTTAAGTCAACATACCTTTGAAAACCTTGATTTGGAGTTTGTCCTCCTAGCTGACCTTCCTTATGATGTATATCTGCAATTTCAACCCTTCTAAGTCTGAAATTGTGACCTGTAGAACTCTGAAATTTCTTATTTTCAATTCCATATGTATGACCAAAATTGGATGTGCCAAGTGGACGTTGTGGTAACTTCCCCACACCTTCCTGAGTTTTGGCCTTTCCAAGAGAGAGAACTTGTACAATGTGCCACACACACAATATTGTATATATGATTCTAAAACTTGTACCCTAACTACCACAGACTGTACTTGTTCCAATGAAATTAGTCTCATATATTTTGGATATTATATGAATAATATATGATTTTGTTACCCAGAACACCTGTTTGAGACTAGTCAACAGAACTAGTCAGATACCCTATCTTCCACAAAGTGTATCTCCGAAATTAAAATCACCCATAAGATGAAATTTGTACCAAAGGTACTATGATAAGTATTATAAATATCCTCCAGGTTTATTGTTCTTAAAATTATCCAAAAAAAGTTTATAGAAAAAAATCCAAAATGACTGTATTGAGGAAGCAAAACCCTAGGACCGGTCCTCTGATACCAAATGTAATGAACCAAATTCTTAAAAATATCATAAAATAATAGAATTACGCACCATGTACAAAATGTGAGTGTGGATCACAATTCCAAGATAACTTATTTACACAATAACTTCTTAAATAATAGGGAAACCCCCTCCAATTAACCAAATACCATTCATACTTCACAATTTACCTCTCTCACAATAATGGATACATGACCTCTATATATACCAATTCACACTTGCACATGGCACCCATTTACCATTAGGATGACCTTATTACATATATATTTACACATTACATGTACATTTTTTCCCATATATCCCCCCCCCCCCTGCCCCCTCCTTGGCTCATAACACCCTTGTTCTTTCTCTTGAAAGTGTGGAGCCGCCTCCTAGAAGGATTGGGTTTTTACACCACAGGTTTGGCAGAGTCAGTGCATGAGATTTTGATGGACATGAAAAATACTGCGAGGGAAAAATCTATGTATAATAAATTTATGGCCATTGATATGGAGGATACCAACCAAGGGACCCCTTTCCAAAGGGATTCTTTTGTTTTTCCTTTATTTGGAAACATTGGTTCTACCTTGATGGCCACTTTGAACATTCCTGGGTTGAATGTAGGACTACCAGTTCAGTTTTGGATCACTTTGAATGTCCCAAATTCTCTTTATGCTTCACAAATAAGAACATTATGTCATGGGAATCGAATGGATGTTGATCTTTTATCTTCTGAACTAGTGAAGTTTGCTCCTTGTTTTTCTCCCTCTTCTAGTGAAATTATTGGTATTAGTAACCAAAATTCTAAAAGTAATAGGAACATGAAGAGTAATAAGAATAATTCAACAACCTATGCTAGTCATGTTGGATACCTAGACCTAGAACCATCCTTTGCTAGTCATTTTGGTGGAAACAAACCAACCACTACAAGCCAAACTAGAATTAAAAGTCTAGTCACTATGATTCATACTGGCTTTAGTTCACTAACCTCTGTCGATCATGTTGGAGACATGTCAACAACCTATATGACTCATGTTGAAGACAAGAAACCAACTATTGCAAGTCATGTTGGGGGAAAGAGTCTAAAAACTAATAGTCCTACTAGATAAATGTCACCAACATATGCAAGTGATGTTAGAGATCAACACCTACCCTCTATCAGTCATACTGGGAGTAACCTGCCGACTACTACAGGTCATGCTAGGGGCACTAATATTGTTTAGAAGACTAGATGTATTGTATGTAAGCCTAAGTTCCCTTGTAATATTTGCGATGGATACCACCTTACTCATACGTGCCTTGAGATTTAATTGGTATGAAGAGCCTAGTCCTTCTTTGACGACCCTTTTAGTTCTTAGTCATATTCAGTTTCCCAACAATATAATCAATCATTGGTTGATGAAGCATTCATTTCGATGAAATTTTTGGTCGATGCCACTCTTCTCTTGGAGAGTGATGAGTCTACTAAAGTGGTCAAGGCGACGCAATATTCAGTCAATCCCACACTCCTTTCAGGGAGTGATTAGTCTTTTGACTATATCTTTAGCATTTCGAGTTCGGTACCTTATAAACAAGGGGGAATTATACTATCTTCAAGTATGCTCCCTCCACATCCTAGGATGGTTTACTTTGATTGGAATAATATTGTGGAGCCTCACCTTCCTTCGTCTACACCTTTGTAGATAATAGTTTTGGTTGAATCTATGTTGAAAGGAATTCATCGATGTGTTGTAGATGAAGGATCATCTACAAGAATTTTATCCTCCTTATCTTGGAAATATTTTGGTTCTCCCAAGATTATGTTAGCTACCAGTGAGTTGTTGGAATTCAATAGAATACCTAGGGAATGTATGAGGATTCTTCCTCAGTTGCCTATCACATTAGGTGGGAATATTATTCTAGTCGATTTGTTAGTGGTGCCAAGCCCTTTAGACTTCAATATGATTTGTGGGCGTGATTACATTTATGTGATGAAGGATGTGGTGTCTACACTCTTTCATGTGATGCATTTCCCTCACAATGGAAGCATTGTCATTAATGATCAACTTTCATCTTATCATCACCATGTTAAGTCAATTTCATCTCATGTTTCCCCTTTATGTTTTCATAGTGTTCGAGTATACTCTTCCCCTCCATGGGTGAATTATTTGGTGTCTTATCCACAGTGCTCAATTGCTTCTGAGAAAGGATATTTACATTCATGTTCACCTTCTCGAGACAAGGTCTTGAAAATTTATCAGGTGTTGTATCCAATGGGGGCATGTAATCCTTTTCTTTCCCCTCTTGGCTCAAGTAATCTAGTTTTTCCTCTTGAGTCTGATATTGTTGTTTGTAAGACCTCAAGCCCTAGTATTTGTGAGTTTTCAAGCCCATATTTCATGGATTTTGAGTTTTCTTTAGATGAGGTCACCCTTTAAGCTATGATTATGGATCCTCGACCTCTTCTTGAACTGGAATATTTACTGGTTGGTTACCAACGAAACCTTTGTTTGAGCTTAGAAATGGGATCTACTTGGAGAAATGTCATGCATAATTCGTAACAATGTGTGATTCTCTATACATGTTGTACTTTTAGGGTTTCTTGTTTTCAAGTTTCGTATTCCATAGTACATGTTTTTATTAGAGACTTCTATATTAGAATTATTAACTTCTGGGTAAGTGTTTTTGGTCTTACATATAGGACTTTGGAGACATTTTCTTTGGTACCTTTTCGTTCCATGTCAATCTGTTCTGATAGGTAATGATCTCAAAACCAACATATAGGTTAGATTTTCCCCTCCATGCATTTTTTGCGTTATCTATTTCCTATTTCATTTTCTTTAGGATCGACCCCACTGATTTGTGACGTGGAACCTTCTCTAATTTTTATAAGTGTTGTAATTCATGTGATAGATCCTACCTTACATGGGAGTCCTAGCTTAGAATCCATTTGTATTTTGGTGATCATTCTTCAAGTTTTATCTTAGTCTTAGGAGTCCCTTTTGGTCCTTCCTTGACTTTGCATTAAATCCTCATATCTTATTCTCAGTATTGTTTTGGCCATTACTGATAGGACTCCCTTTTATACATGCCAATTATTTTTGCATCTCTTCATATTATTTAGCATGTATTATATTCTCTAGTGGAATATAGGGTAGGTTTCATTCCTCCTGCACTATGTATCTATCTGTATTAACCACATAACTTCCATAGGATCCACTCCATTCATTTTCGAAAGCATACCTTCAAGTTGCTTTAAAGGTCTCATTTACAAATAATAGAGCTTACCTCTTCATAGGTGTCCTAGTTAGTACCTCACTGGCCTTTTTGACACCCATGTTGGAGTTTTCCTGTAGGCTCGAAACCTCCCTTTATTCCCACCATGTCTTTTCATTGAAGCCTTGTGAATTCCTCTCAAACGCTTTCTGGCTAATGTACCCATAGGCATTTCAAACTTTTGTTGAGTTGTAATTGCATTTCATATTAACCACACATTCTTCTAGGCCTAATGTTGGCTTCAACTTTCCATCATTGAATCATTTTCTTATGAATTCCTACTAGTCGTTAGTCTTGCAATTTATGCCTTTGCAAATCAACACCTTTATCCATGAAGGAGACATTACCTTGAGTGTCTTTATCCTGCACATGCTTCCTTGCATTGAGAATAACTATGTTCCTTGTGCTTTGGAACTAGTTTGATTTCCTATGACACTCATTTCCTCCACTATACTATACCTTTTATTCCTTTTTAGGCTTTAATAACATGAAAAGACAAAAAAATAAAGAAACCAAAAAGAAGGGGGGGAGTGTCTATATTTTTTGTTGGAAATAGTCTTGTCACCCTTGAACAAAGCACAATATTGAGTCAGTGTCTCAATATTTTGGGTTTAGTATGGCTTTAGGGTACTCTCTCATTGTTGATCATAATCTCCTCTGTTTGGTTATTCTTCCAACCATATGGAGCATTTGTGGATGCCTCATGTATCATATATGTATCCTAGTTTATAGTCATTCTTCCTAAGTCACATAATGTGTCATGCTTTTGTTCAAGGGAAGTTTCAACCTGAGTCAACCACTCTGTAGAAATCCTTGACTTTTCAATTCAATGTTCTTGTTTCAATCAAGTATGTCTCATCCTCATAAGTATTGTTGTTTCTCACTCATGCTAGTATAGAAGGTTCACATTAACTTCTTGATAGTGGGTCGACTATTATTGATTTCGACACATTTCTCTAAGAGTATGGCCTAGAGTTTCACCTTGGGCCTATTTTCATCATTGATAGCCAACCTTGTGCTCAACAAATGAAAAACCATCATTGGTCACTGATTAAGTTGTTTCCCTTGTGTCCAACGTAAAAACCAATCACCACACATAGGGATTCATGTGGTAACTTGGTTTCCATTTGACCCCATCAGTGGATTCCTCATATTTGTCGGTAGTATCCCTTATTTGATACTATTAAGAGAGTCTTTGTCATGTGTTATTCCATTTGATTCATGTCATAGATATATCGTGGTGTTATCATTGCAATATTTTCATCTGAGTCCTTCCAAATCTTTTTCCTTCTGCTACCCCTCATGTTGGATGATGGATGATTCTTTAATTCCTTCCTTAAGTGGATCCCTTGATATCAAATTCAACACATATTTCTCTGGTACAAATATCTAGAGATATATTTGGTACTCTTTAGTGACTCCGGTCCATAAGATAGAGAAGCTCTTTATTTAAACCTCTCTTTCAATCTCTATAACAATGTTACAGTCATCAATGAAAAGTTTCATTACTATTAAAAGTGGGAATACATCAATGTCCCTGATTGATAGATTCTACCAGGTGTTCGACACAATCTCCTTTTTTCACACTTGTTATATTGTACCATGGTACCTTGACACCCATTATCATCATCATTGGTTTGTCTCACATTTGTTAACGGTATACATTAATGATCGATAATCAAATGGTGTCTCACTATGTTTGAATCAAACACGTCCATTCACATGGTGTAGACACATACCACAAAGAATCATTTTGAAGAATTTAGGTGAAGTACGAGCATCACATATTTTGTGTTCCTACCCGACATATATCGTACCACCCCTTAGAGAATGATATGTGTAGAGGATCAATTTTTCACTTCTCTAGTTCCAGATATCCTCTGATTTTGATTTTGAGACATAGCTCCACTATGTATCCATTTGTGGCTATGATCTACTTTGACATGGATCCACTGTGTATTCTCCTTGCCCATGCTTGATGTTTTATATATCACATGGATCTACTGTGTATTGTTCATGGCCATGGACATCAATCATACTTTCATATATGCCATGGATATGAAATGTACTTGATTTGTAGGCGATGCTTACATCACTCCTAAGCATGGGTATGCCTGACTTGGGAAACAAATACACTTACTTGATCTATGCTAATGTTTTCTATCCTTGGATTAGTTGTTTGGGAACCTTCATTAGATATACTTCAATGCATCCTTGCCTCTCAAAGTTATAATGGATTTCATCCATCAGGTTCCCTTCTGACCTCACACATTAGGGGGCATCTATTATACCACAAATTTCCACACTACAATGCATTTGTGAAATGGTGTTGTTATCACTCCAAGAAACTCTCTTAGGTTGTATCTCAGAGATGCTTGGTAACTCAACTAATTTTGCAATGGTTTATTCAAATGGATAAAGATGGAGAACTCACTCAAACCTCACACACTCTAGACATGTACAAACATATTCAGATAGACAAGGCTTTCAACCACAGGTGTTCAGAAAGTTTAATAGAAGATGAATGTATGGAGAATACCTGTCATACTAGCAGAAACATATACACAAGGCATATATGAATGGCCAGATAAAATAAGTGAAATACTTGCAGATTATAATTTATGGATGTAATGACAAGTCAAAAGTTATCATACATTAGATAAACATAAAAAAATGAACATTATATTCCAATACAACTATAGATAAGAGAGAATATGAAAGTCTGAGCAGAGATGGCAAAAGAAGCTTATGTTATGATATATATGCAAAAAGTCTAAGGAATACAAAAGTATCTAGTCCAGTCTCCAAATTTGAACCTAGTATATAAAATTGATAGGATTTATAGCCTTTACAAGCAGTTTCAGATCCTCAAAATATGGATCTGATAACCTCTTCTCCTATCTCAAATTTGAAATTGTGAGGTGGCTGGAAAAGACAAAAATTTATGGAAATATGTTGCTCAAATATTTACCCATATCTCTCTAACCAAAACGTATGTGTACAAACTGGAAGAGGAGTTTTTAGATTGGTTTTTTGTGAGAACAAAACCTTTGAGATTTGTTTTCATTTGCCCGAGATCTGCATTTCAAAAACATGTGTCAAACAGAGAAATTTTGTTTTCCGAAAATTAGGGCTTTTAGATGAATTTGATTCTCCCAATATATGACACCTGTAGGAAAAATGAGAGAGTTTATTGTTATCCGACGTGTTGGAAACAAAAACCTCTTCCCATTTCTCAAAATTATTCTTCAGTCGCCCAGAATCATCATTTGAAAATGATGACTCAGCATAGTAAAAACCAACTTTTCTGCACTTTCGGTGGCTAAAATAGCCTCGAATTTCGCATTTAAGCCATCGAAAGCTAGGGATTTTGGTGGATTAGAATCCCTTTTGGGAAGGCTCTTAGCCACCAAAACCTGAGTTTTGGCATTTTTGAAATAAATATCAAATCCAATGTTTTCCAAACTTTATTACAAACCTAAGGCTCTCAAAAATGAACCTTAAAAAATTTAGAAATGTATTTTTCAATGACTTCTTATCACCTAAAATAAACAAATTTGACTGTGTTATTTGAGGAGATAACATCTGGCTCCTTATGGGGATGAAATCCTCCCTGCAAGGTTTCAAGAACCTCATCCTCAATGCCTTTCCTGTTGGGCTATGGAGTCATTTGGCATGTGCAACTGATCTTCTGCAAATCTATAACTTGCATGCAACCTTTACCATTGGGCTATGGATTCGTTTGGCCTTTAGAAATGATCCCATGCAAACATGTAGCCTGCATGTAGCCTGTATTTAGCCTTTACAGAAGATATCTAGATCTTGGAAAACTGAATCAAATTTACTTAAAATAGAAATTCAAAACTAGATTCACAAAAATAGGAAAAGATTCTATTTAAGGGGTCAAACCCTTATCTTGAAAGTCTTCATAGTCTTCAACAGATATAGTGATTCTTCAGATGTTGATGGATGAGATAAAAAATGACACCCTGGCAAACCAGTCATCTTTTTCCAAAAATAGATAAGAAGTTTTATCTTCCTCACGCTGCTGACACCTCCAAAACTGAAACAGAGCAATAAAAATGATGCTCTAAATTATGATCATCACTTAGGAAACTTTCTCGTGCCAACTGGAACCAAAATACTTAGATCTGTGCAAAAAGAGTGGCTTTCTACCTTTATCTACGCTTTCGGTGGCTAAAGAGCCAGAAATCTTAAACTATAAGCTACCGAAAGCTCTGCTTTCAGAGGCTAAAAACAATTGTGAAATCCTGCCTGAGCCACCGAAAGCTCTGTTTTGAAACTGGCTTTCAAAATTGCAAAAATGTATTTCCTTCCATCTTCTACTCCTCACTTCTTCTCCTTTGAGGGTTCAACAGCCTGAGCAGAGTCTAGTTTATTAGCAGAGTTGATATCTGCCCTTGGATTATCAACAAGATTAGTGGCTAGTTCTGCTAGCGTTTACAGAGCAATATGTGCCTTAAGTCTTGGAGGAATCATTTTGATTCTTAGTAGCCCAATCTTCCTGTACAACCTAGCATCAAAATTTGGTTCCTTTTCTCCAGCTTAGCATATTGTTTAGTAAGCCTTTGGTGAGAATCATACAACTCAATATCTTTTTCTATCAAAGTTTGATTACTAGTCTTAACTTATCTGTCATGGAGTTTAAGATCATAAGCTTTTCTTATCATTTGATTGATTTTTGACAATTTGGGCTTATTGGTTGATGCCTCATCATCTTTCAACTCCTGCTCTTCCTTAGGTGTAGGTGAAGGAAAATCTTCATACTCTGTCATTTGTTTTCCATCTGGGACTGCTCCTTGAAGATCTGTCTCTGCTACAATTTGCTCATGCTTTGCTGCAACCTGTTGTAACCATTTCCAAAATTTGTACCACCAAGATTCAGATATCCACTTGTCAAGTCATAGCCATTTATAATGTTCCATATGGATTAGTAAGAGTTCTGGGAGGCAAATTATAGGTTGAAAAATCTATGCATTGTATGAATAGGTGGGGGTGGCACTTGACTAGAACTAACACTGCTATTATCACTTGTTTGAGATCCACCTTGACTAAGCACCTCCAAAATCAAACCAGAACCTTGATAATGACGACTTTAATTATTATCTATCATTTGGAACTATCCTCATGGCATTCGGATCAAGGGAACTCAGATCTGTGCAAAAATAGTAGCATTCTTCTCTGTTATGTGCTTTTGGTGGCTAGGAGAGCCAAAATTCTAACTTGTAAGCCACCGAAAGCTCTGCTTTTGGTGGCTAAGGATAGTTGTGCAAACTAAAATAGCCACCAAAAAGGAAATCTTTCAAAATTGTAGAAATGCATTTCTTTTTGCCTCACCATTGTTGGACAACATTAGGCTTATATGTTTTCATATTAGGAATTTCATACATCATCAGACCTCTAATTCAATCAACACATTTATATGTAGTAAGAGTGATTCAGAAGCATCGCTAACATCAAGCGAGCCAGTGCGGAAGTGAAAGACAGTTGGACAAGCGCCAACAAAAATTTTGAAAATCACCTTGAAGTTGTTGCTCAAATCTTAAATGAAGTCATTAAGAAGAGGCACACTTGTATAATGTAAACGGACCTTGAGAGATTTGCTCTCGTCCTTAGTAGGTAGAAGGCATTTATAGTAGTTAATGCAAGTAGGTAGAATTGAATGTGTAGATTAGACATTTTTAGAGCGCAAGAGGGAAACGAGATATAGACACCCTCATTGTGTATTGTAACAATAGCATGGAAGATTGGATCATAGAAGAGAAGCAGAGAATTGTGCAAGAACACCCATGTACATATATTTGGATTAATAGAAAGAGGTTGATTCAAATTCATGGTTTCGTGTCCTTTCTCTGTGTATTGATGTTGAATGATATGCTCATGAATGTTTTCTTCCTGTTATACATTTTCTTTATATTCTATGTATATGATTTCATGTTTGAGTTTGAATTCTGAAAGGAAGAAGGAATGAGTTTCAATTGTTTCTCTATATGAGTAAGAATTCCTACAAGGAGTGCAGTTGAAGTGTCTGCAAGGAGTGCGTAGACAAGAATTTAGGGTAGCGTCTCTGAAGCTCAGATAGTTTTACTTTTGTTCTCATTTCCTCAAAGGTGCAGTTGGGCACAATAGTCATGCAAGGAGTGCACAATCCAAGCTAAGCCTCAGAGTTGTGAATCTGAGCAGAGCGTTAAGAGACTGTTGTTGCAGGTGTGTGCAGTGTCGAAGGAAATTCAACACTTGGAAGTGTTTTAATTTTTCCGCAAGGAGTGCGCTCAAGACTCTTCTCTAAGACGTAGAGTCATGGGAAAGCTCAGGAAGGATAAGGCCTTCGAAACTGTTGAAGGAAAGCGCAGGGAAGCTGTGATTGAAAGTTTGTAAGAAGCGTCATAAGTTTGCACCACAGGTGGATGAGTTCCATGGAGGAACACTTGGTCATTAGTCGAAATTGCCAAGGAGGAACGAACGGTTGGTATTCTCCGAGGAGGATTCGTGACATCCCATGAGTCGTTAGATCTCACAGAGGAACAGGGGAGATACGACGAAGTATTCCTAAAGTTTCAAAGCTCAGGAGGGGCAGGACCGTAGATCCGAGCCACAAGGTCCATCGGATTTACTCGTGAAATTCCATATCAGAGTTTCATGGGTTGAAATTCTGTAATCGGTGCAACAGGAATTGCGAAATCATGAAACGCGATATCTCGAAAGTCAAAGGATCGTGTGGGCCACGGAGGAGTCAGTGAGGTGGACAGGTGGCATGCCATTTTGGAGTTTTTCAAGGTGAAGTGCCGAAAACATCGCATCAGGATTCACAATACCATGAAGTTTGAAATTCCGATGGAGTGAAGGACCGTTGAAAGGTCAACCACATGAGTGTATCGGAGTTTTTGCAAATCGGGATTCGAGAGTCGGGGAAACAAGTTGTTCGACATCGCGAGTGTCGAAATCGCGGTAAGGAAAATCCCAAAAGGAAAGGTAAAGTCAGCGTTGACTGTCGTCGGGTTTTGGTGATTCAAGGGACAAACGCTTGACCACTAATATTGTGAAACTACCAAGTCCAATCCCCTGAGTGTGAAGAGGGGATCCGGTGAAGAATTTGTTGTGGGTGCAGATTTCCCAATAGGGAAATAGAAGAACCGGTTAGAGTTCTTCGGGCCGTGTGAAAGGAAATATCCTGAGCTAACATGGACTTTCTGACCTACGGGTTGAAGAGTAGAGGGCGTCAGCATCATTTGGTATCAGAGAGCAGAAAGGTTCTTTTCTGTCTGTAGCAGAGAAGAAGAGAATTCACCATGCCTCCAAGGAGAAGGGACAGGAAAACACCCGATCCACCAGAGGATAGGGAAATACCCTGAAGAAGAGGAAGGCAAATGACAGATCTAGTCATGCAGAGAGAGATGCGTGATCTACAAGCTAGAATCGAAGACATGGAGACAACGCAAAGATGCACAGTAAGTGCTGGGGATCTCAGTGATTCCGAAAGCGAAGTTGAGGCTGAACATGTGGAAGAAGTTGTAGCCGAAGATGCATCAAACGAACGTTTGATCAGAACTATTGCAAGGATGGCTGCAAGAGAAAAGATGGACATTCCAGTCTATGAGGGAAACTTGGATGCAGAAGAGCTTCTAGACTAGGTTAGAGCTCTAGACACATACTTTGACTATGAAGATGTCGAAGAGGACAAGAAAGTCAAGCATGTTGTCACAAGATTGAAAGGACATGCAGCATTGTGGTGGTATGAACTACAAGCTGACAGATGCTGCAAAGGCAAGCAGAAGATCAAGAGCTGGGATAGAATGATCATGAAGTTGAAGGTGAAATTCATCCCAATGGACTATCAAATTACTCTGTTCAGGAGAATGCAGAACCTGAGACAGAAGCTGATGACAGTGAAAGAATACACTGAGGAATTCTACAAACTGAACATCAGGGCAGGTCATCGGGAGAGCGATGATGAAAATTTTTCCAAATAAATGAATGGCCTAAGATATTATATCTAGGAGGAGATGAGCATGGTAACCATCCGAATGGTGTAAGATGCTTATCAGATGGCTAGGAAAGCGGAAGATAAGTTGAGCCGAAAGTAGGGTCAAAGAGGCCGAGGTAGAAGTCAGCCTAGAGGCAAATCAGTTGTTCAGGATAAATATCAGAAGCCCAAAGAGGACTGGAAGAAACCTCAGACTCGAACAGAGAGAGGTGGAACCTCACAGTGAGGGAAGAAATATGCTGAACATAGAGGGAAGCATACTGAGTAGAGAGGAGATTATGCTGACAATAACACTTTTCCCCATACTAGAGGTAGAGGTAGAGGAAGAGGTGGAGTAATAACATGCTTCATGTGTGGAAAGAATGGGTGCAAGTATTACGATTGTCTAGACAAAAAGAAGGATATTGGAGAATCTCACATCGCCGAAGCACAAAGGTGGGATGATGAGATAGAAGACGCTAAAGGCGGAAGATCGTTGATGATGCGAAAAGTCCTTTTGACACCCGAGAAGGAGGTGGAGAGTTCAATCCAAAGGACCAGACTTTTCAGGACTGCTTGCAAAACCAAGGATAGGGTATGCAAGGTCATTGTAGACAATGGTATCACTGACAATATCGTTTCTACAGAGATGGTAGAGAAGCTGGAGCTGGAGACGATTGATCATCCAAGCCCTTAAAGAGTTTCGTGGCTACAAAAGGGACATCAGGTAACTATCACTAAACAATGTTTAGTTTAATTTAAGATAGGAGGATATAATGATAATATCTTATGTGATGTTATTCCTATGGATGTTTGTCATCTATTGCTGGGTAGACCATGGCAATATGACAGGAATGTGATTCATGATGGGAGAATGAACACATACACCCTAGAGAAGAATGGGAGGACACACATGCTACTTCCAATCAAGGATAAGGAGGTGAAGCCTGAAGTAAGAAATACAGTACTTCTCATGAGTGGGAAGGAACTTCTTATAGAGGTTAAGAAGAAAGAGGATCCACAGTTCATTGTGGTCAGGAAACCAAAGATTGTTCTGACTAGCACAAGGGTGGATGATTTACCAGAAGAAGTTCAGGAACTGTTGGAAGAGTTCGCTGACATCATAGTGGATGAATTACCTCATTCGTTGCCACCGATTAGAAGTGTGAGTCATCATATCGACCTCATACTAGGAGCCAATTTTCCAAACAAAGTCGTGTACAGGTTAACACCGCAAGAGAATGAAGAGGTTAAAAGGAAAGTCCAGGATTTATTGGACAAAGGTTTGGTCAGGGAAAGCTTGAGTCCATGTGTTGTTCCAACAGTACTCAGTCTGAAAAAATATGGAGGCTAGAGGATGTGTATTGACTCAAGGGTAATTAATAAGATAACCATCAGGTATAGATTTCCATTGCCAAGGATGGATGATCTGATGGATTGCTTGAGTGGAGCAAAGTATTTTTCAAAGATTGATTTGAAAAGTGGTTATCACCAGATCCGCATGAGAGAAGGTGATGAATGGAAGACAACATTCAAAACCAACGAAGGGTTGTATGAATGGATTTTTATGCCATTTGTCTTAACAAATGTGTCGAGTACCTTCATGAGGTTGATGAACGAAGTCCTGAGGAAGTTCATCGGAAAATTTGTCATTGTGTATTTGGATGACATACTGGTTTTCAGTGAGACAGTGGCAGAGCATCTGAAGCATTTGGCTACAGTGATGCAGAAGCTATAGTAGGAGAAGTTGTTGATAAACATGAGGAAATCCTCATTCATGAAGACATAGCTCATTTACTTGGGGTTTGTTATTTCTGAAATGAGTTGAGCATGGATCCAGATAAGGTGGAGGTAATCAAGAATTGGCCATCACCGAAGAATATCTTTGAGGTGAGAAGTTTTCACGGATTAGCTAGTTTCTACCAAAATTTCATTAGGAATTTCAGTGGAATTAGCGCAACAATGATGGATACAGTGAAGAAAAGAAATAAATATTTTCACTGGACAACAGAGGATGAGAAAAGTTTCAATCTGTTGAAGAGGAATATTACGGAACAACTAGTTTTGGTGTTGCCGGATTTCCAGAAAACATTTCAAGTGAAATGCGATGCAAGTGGATTTGCAATCGGGGCAGTCTTAAGTCAGGAAGACAAGCCGATAGCATACTTTAGCGAGAAGCTAAATGAAGTGAAAGTGAATTACTCCACTTATGATAAGGAGTTTTATGCTATCATACAGGCATTAAAAAAATGGAGGCATTACTTGATCCCAAAAGAGTTTGTCTTGTACAGTGACAATCATGCACTGCAGTTTGTGACTCAACAGGAAAAGTTGAATCAGAGACATGTCAAATGGGTTGAGTACATGCAGAATTTCACTTTTGTGATTAAACATATTTCTGGTACTGCTAACAAAGTTGTTGGTGCTTTGAGCAGGAAGTGTTTACTATTGCAGGAGTTCAGAGTCAAAACGTTGGGTTTTGATGATCTCAGGAACATGTACACTGATGATCAGGATTTTAAAGAGGCGTATGAAGCAGTTGAGAATCCAATTCTCAGAGATAGAATCCAATGGGTAGAATACATGATCCAGGAAGGGTTACTATTTAAAGGTAATCAACTGTGTATTCCGAAATGCTCCATGAGGGAGAATCTGCTGAAGGAGAAACACAGTGGAGGATTGGCAGGGCATTTTGGTCACGACAAGACATTCGCAAAGCTAAATGAGTCATATTTTTATCTGGGAATGCGAGCAGATGTCAAGATATTTGTGGACAGATGCAGAATTTGCTAGCATTCAAAGGGAAGGAAGAAGAATGCAGGTTTTTATCAACCATTGCCCATACCAGAAAGGTCATGGGATGTAATTAGCATGGATTTTGTATTGGGGTTGCAAAGAACACAAAGAGGTGTTGATTCAATCTTTGTGGTAGTGGATATATTTTCCAAGATGGCACACTTCATTCCATGTCAGAAGACCAGTGATGCAACTCACATTACGAACCTGTTTTTCAAAGAGGTCATTCGACTTCATGGTTTTCCAAGAAGTATAGTTTCGGATCGAGATACAAAATTCATAGGGCATTTTTGGAGGACCTTATGGAAGAAACTAGGAACTAACTTGTCATTTAGTTCAGCTTATCATCCTCAGATGGATGGACAGACAGAAGTGGTAAATATTAGTCTGGGAGACTTGCTGAGAAGCTTGGTGACAGAACACCATAGCCAGTGGGACAACATATTACCATAGGCAGAGTTTTCTTATAATGACTCAGTCAATAGGAGCACAGGGAAGAGTCCATTTCAGATTGTTTATGGTATGCAGCCGAGAGGAATTTATGAACTGAGGGATTCAGAACAAACTGCGACTAGGAGCGCTAGTGCAGAAGATTTCACAGAGGCGATGAAGGAACTTCACAGTCAGGTGAAGGAGCGATTGCAGAATTCAAGCCAGTAATACAAGCGCAGAGCAGATCAGCACAAGAGACAACTTCAGTTTGAGGTCGGTGACTTGATCCTGGTACATTTGAGGAAAGAAAGGTTCCTGAGAGGAACATATAATAAGCTGAAGATGAAGAAAATCGGGCCATGTAGGGTCTTGAAGAAATTTGGGGCAAATGCTTATGAGATTGAATTACCCGATGGGATCGGAATTTCTCCGATATTCAATATCTCAGATTTGTACCCATATAAAGCTGGGGAAATAGGAACTAGAAATGAACAGCCAGTAATCTAGTGGACAAAGAAAATGCCAGTTGCAGATAAGCCGCAGATGGAGCGCATACTAGATAAAAGAGTAAGTAAGAGGACCAGGCGGAAAGAATATTTTGAGTATCTGGTCAAATGGAAGAACCATCTAGTTGAAGATGCCAGCTGGGAGAGTGAATCAGAGATCCAGAGGCATGGACAGTCCATGCACGAGCTCATGGACAAGATCCCATGAAAATTTTCAAGCTGAGGAGTATGATGCAGGAGCATCGCCAACATCAAGCGAGCCAGCGCGGAAGAGAAAAACAGCTGGACAAGCGCGAGCACAAATTTTGAAAATCACCTTGAATTTGTTGCATAAATATTAAATGAAGTCATTAAGAAGAGGCACACTTGTATAATGTAAACGGACCTTGAGAGATTTGATCTCTTCCTTAGTAGGTAGAAGGAATTTATATTAGTTAATGCAAGTAGGTAGAATTGAATGTGTATATTAGACAGTTTTAGAGTGCAAGAGGGAAACGTGATATAGACACCCTCATTGTGTATTGTAATAGTAGCATGGAATATTGGAGCATAGAAGAGAAGAAGAGAGCTATGCAAGAACACCCATGTACAGATATTTGGATTAATAGAAAGAGGTTGATTCAAATTCATGGTTTCGTGGTTGTTCTCTATGTATTGATGTTGAATGATATGCTCATGAATGTTTGCTTCTTTTTATACATTTGATTTATATGCTTTGTATATGATTTCATGTTTGAGTTTGAATTCTGAAAGGAAGAAGGAATGAGTTTCAATTGTTTATCTATCTCAATAAGAATTCCTGCAAGGAGTGCAGTTGAAGTGTCCACAAGGAGTGCGTCGACAAGAATTCAGGGTAGCGTCTCTGAAGCTCAGATAGTTTTACTTTTGTTCTCATTTCCTCAAAGTTGCAGTTGGGCACAGGAGTTGTGCAAGGAATGCGTAGGCCAAGCTAAGCCTTAGAGTTGCGAATCTAAGCAGAGCGTTGAGAGACTGTTGCTGCAGGTGTGCATAGTGTCGAAGGAAATTCAGCACTTGGAAGTGTTTGAAGGTTGCCGCAAGGAGTGCGCGCAAGACTCTTCTCTAAGACGCAGAGTCATGGGAAAGCTCAGGAAGGATAAGGCCTTCAAAACTGTTGAAGGACAATGCAGGGAAGTTGTGACTGAAATTTTGTAAGAAGCATCATAATTTTGCGCCGCGGGTGGACGAGTTCCGCGGAGGAACACTTGGTCATTAGCAGAAATTGCCAAGGAGGAATGTACAGTCGGTATTATCCGAGGAGGATTCGTGACATCCCGTGAGTCGTTAGATCTCACAAAGGAACAGGGGAGATACGACGAAGTATTCCTAAAGGTTCAAAGCTCAGGAGTGGCAGGACCGTGGATCCGAGCCACAAGGGTCATCAGATTTACTTTTGAAATTCCATATCGGGGTTTCGTGGGTTGAAATTCCATAATCGGTGCAATAGGAATCACGAAATCATGAAACGCGATATCTCAAAAGTCAAAGGATCATGTGGGCCACGGAGGAGTCAGTGAGGTGGACAGGTGGAACACCATTTCGGAGTTTCGCAGGGTGAAGTGCCGAAAACATTGCATCGGGATTCGTGATACCGCGAAGTCCGAAATGTCGATGGAGTGAAGGACTGTTGAAAGGTCAACCACACGAGTGTATAGTATTTTTGGCAAATTGGGATTCGAGAGTCGGGGAAACAAGTTGTTCGACATCGCGAGTGTCGAAATTGCGATAAGGAAAATCCCAAAAGGAAAGGTAAGGTCAGCGTTGACTGTTGTCTGGTTTCGACGATTCAAGGGACCAACGCTCGACCAGTGACCTTGCGAAACTTTTAAGTCCGATCCCCCGAGTGTGAAGAGGGGATACGATGAAGAATTTGTTGTGGGTGTATATTTCTCGATAGGGAAATAGAGGAACCGGTTGAAGATCATGAGCTGACGTGGACTTTCCAACCTGCAGGTTGAAGAGTAGAGGGCATCGACATCAAAGAAAATGCCCTTTTTCATTGAGTTGATCATATGTTCTGTGTGTTAACACTCCAACTACAACCAAAATAACAATCAATCATGGATTGAATCCCCTACCAACAGCTTGAATAAGTATTCTATCCTACCTAACAAATGAAAATAAGTCTATGTTTGTCTAAGAAGAGAAATACTCTTTTGCATATTCTTTGATTGAACATTGCATTCCCATTTCTCTTCTTGTTGGCGATGATACCTGGAAAATATGGAAAATATGCTTGGAGTTTGAGTTAATTCAACACTTTGATTCTATAGAGTCTGGCAGCTACCTTTAAGTTCTTCATGCCTGCGTAAAATGCTCATTATTTCTATTTGAAAATTTTGATCAAAACCCCAAAATAATCATTATTCCACCGTTAAGAAAAAGAGCCTGCAGATGCCATTGGACTTCCATGCTCATGGAACCATCCTCTTAATCATTTCAAGAGTTTGATATACAACCTGTTGTGGGATTTCTTTCTCCTTGTGCTCATCATCAGGAGTCAACATACTGGGTTTTAACAAAACTCCTTCGAACAACACATTGTTCTCTGCCAAGTAGAAGAAAACCTCAGTCCATACTTTCTCTACCACTTGAAGGTTTTGATCAATGAAATGGTCTACATCTAGCAGAATCTCTGGCTCTACAATGGGCATAAGGCCATTTTCCTGAGAAAGGGAAGCATAACGTGCAAGTCCCCAGGAAGCTTCGCTTATTTAAGAAAACTGAAAGCAATCTATCTACTCATATGAAGAGCTTATTAAGTTGTCTACTCCTACTCTTAACCAGTAAAAACATGTTCATCATGTAACATCATACTTCCAATGAAGCCATGATAACGCTGAACTATTTACAAAATCTCTTTGCATGCAGATAAATTTCAAAGAACACTTCATGTCGTGCAACAAAATTTCAACTTGTAGAGAATACTTACAATCATCATTTTCTTTGATTCCAAAGATTGCACAACTGAATACTTTTGAAGAACATAACTCCATATAAAAGGCTACCGGATCATAGAAAGAAGATGACTCTTCTTTATGCTCAATTCTTTCTCCTCCTTCTAGTATATGGATTTGCTCATAAACAAGTTTCTACAATTCTGAAAATAGTTGTGATCTGATTGCACTGTTAATCCCTTCTTTTTCGATATCTTCTCTGTAAATGATATTAGTCTTTTGTTCATGAGATGTTGCAAACAAAAGAGAAGATATTAAATCTTTAGGCAGATTAAACTCATCATATTTAATGTCTTCTTCAAACATAGAATGGTTGATTTCAACATGATGTTGTTCCTTGATGGGCACGGAAAAAGGCTCATCAAAATCAGATTCATAGTTGTCATATATTGGTTGGTTGCTTTCTAAATCAACATCATTTGATGCAAGGATATTCTCTACTCCATCTGCATACTTATCAAAAATAGGTGAACATAAATCTCCTGAATCTTGCAAAGAAAGACAGGCAGTCTTCATATCCTTCTCTCCAATCAAAGGTGAAAACATATCGTAAGAAACCTTTTAAAAAAGTGCAGAAAAAACTTCTTCTTTAACTATTTCTTCATGTAAATCAAAGGCATAAGGTGCAACAGAGATAAGATATGATGCATTTACAGCTATGCAATTCTTATTTGTATCATGAAGATCTTCCTTAACAACATAATTTTCATCTTGACAAATAGAAGAAAAGACTACTTCCTACTGAACTTGCTTCTCGAATTCATCACAACAATCTTCAAAGAGACTTTCAGCTGAAAATTCATCTCTACAAAACAAATGGAAAGAATAATGAAAACTTGCCAATGATTGAATGCTTGAAGTTGGAAGAGATCTGCACCAATCAAGGGAAATCCCCTCTAATGAATACGTGAAAAGCTTAATTTGAACGTCCTCATGTACAAATCCAAGACGATGAATAAAATCATGAAAATCCAACAAGTGTTCAGCTGACACTTCCCACTCTTCTCCTCAAAATATGGGAATACTACATTCCCATTCATCTCTACTAGGTATTGGATGAGGGTAACCATAAATACTTGAGAAATTGCAAAATGCATACCTCTTGTTCATTTCATACCAGTGAAGTCACCAACAAATTTCTGAACAATGGAGTCGCCACTAAATCCATCCTTCATGGAGTCGCCAGATAGATAATTACAACCAAGAAAATGTCCAGGATTTGTCTATCATCAAATATGGATCTATGTCATCTCCCAAGGAAGCTCAGCTTCAATCTCCTTTTCCCAGCAATGGCACCAATTTGTTATCCCTCCAGGAAACTCTCGTAGGTTGTATCTTAGAGATGCCTGGTAACTTAACTAATTTTTCAATGGTTTACTCAAATGGATCAAGATGGAGAACTCACCCAAACCTCACACATTCTAGACATGTACAAACATATTCAGATAGACAAGGCTTTCAACCACATATGTTTAGAAAGTTTAATAGAATATGAATGTATGGAGAATACCTATCATACTAGCAGAAACATATACACAAGGAATATATGAATGGCCAAATAAAATAAGTGAAATAATTGGATGTAATGACAAGTTGAAAGTTATCATACATCATATAAACATAAACAAATGAACATTATATTCCAATACAAGTATAGATAAGAGAGAATATGAAAGTCTGAACAAAGATGGCAAAAGAAGCTTATGTCCTCATATATATGCAAAAAGTCTAAGGAATACAAAAGTATCTAGTCCAGTCTCCAAAGTCGAACCCCTAGTCTATAAAATTGATTGGATTTATAGACTTTACAAGTAGTTTCAGATCCTCAAAATATAGATCTGATAACCTCTTCTCCTATCTCAAATTCGAAATTGTGAGGTGGCTGGAAAAGACAAAAAATTATGGAAATATGTTTCTCAAATATTTACCCATATATATCTAGCCAAAACCTATGTGTACAAACTAGAAGAGGATTTTTTATATTGGTATTTTTTTATAGAAAACCTCTCTGAGTTCTTTGAGATTCATTTTTATTTTCTTGGGATCTGCATTTCACAAACATGTGTCAAACAGGGAAATTCTGAGATCCAAAAATTAGGGCTTAGAGATGAATTCTATTCTCCCAATATATGACACTTGTATGAAAAATGAGAGAGGTTATTTTTCTTTGACGTGTTAAAAATAAAAACCTCCTCCCGTTTCTCAAAATTATTCTTCAGTCGCTCAGAAACATGATTTGAAAATGATGACTCAACATAGTAAAAACCGACTTTTCTGCACTTTTGGTGGCTAAAATAGCCCCGACTTTCGCGTTTAAGTTGTTGAAAGCTAGGGATTTCGGTCGATTAGAATCCATTTTGGGAAGGCGCGTAGCCACCAAAACCTAATTTTTGGATTTTTTGAAATAAAGATCAAATGCAATGTTTTTCAAACATTATTACAAACCTAAGGATCTCAAAAATGAACCTTAAAAAATTTAGAAATGTATTTTTCAATGATTTCCTATCACCTAAAATAAACAAATTTGACTGTGTTATTTGAGGAGATAACAGGTGTAGCCTTTCCCTTGTCTTGCAAACTCAAATCCAAAATTTCCTCATCAAAGTCACTTAAAAAAATCATTTTTAGTGCCATCTGCGGGTTTTTAGTTGACAACTCACAAATTCCCTCAAAAAAGTTGAAAAATTAAATGATTCCTTATTTTCAGGCAGGGATTTTGGTTGGGCTCATTTCCTAACCTCCCTGGGTCCATACTCAAGGGATTTCAACCTCCTTAACCTCTTGAGGGTGGTATAAAGGCACCTTTAGGGGCATGGATGAGGAGGACAACCTAGGTGCAAAGTTATGTTGAATAATTTGTGAGTCTCCCTATTCCCTTTCATCCTCTGAGTAACTTCCCCTTGACCTGGAAGCCTTTTCCCAACATTTAATCCTTTTCATTATATGACCATAAGGTGTGTTCATGTCCTTATTGGGTTATCCAAGGAAGGGAAATCTTTTTGAGTGATGCTTGAATGACCTTTTGGAGGTACCTGGGTGGGTAGCGTCGAGGCAGTGTTAGTGGTTGGAGTCAACCTGTAAACACTTCTTTTACTGTTGCTAATAAATAGTTATCTTTTCCCCATACTTGTGTAGTATTCATTCAATTTGTTTATGTATTTCTAATTACTCTTCACATATTTGAATCTCTATATATATTACTTGTATGATTTAATTCTATAAATACCTTGTTGCAATACTTTCTTGATCTTTTGTTCCACTTTAGCATAAGCATGAATCAAGAGTAGTACTAGGGTCAAGAGTGAGGAACAACACCAAATGTAAGGATACAAGATGTGAAACTTTCTTTCCTCTCTTATAAAGTAGTTATTTTTTTACAAGTGTTGTATGTGGGTCAAGGTTTTGAATTTTACTTGGTCAATCTATGATGTGACATGACCCAAATTCACAGGGGAAAAATCCCATAACAATTATCTCATTGTCCTTTTATTTTTTCCAAATAAAACCTATTTGATAGTGCGAATATGTCATTATGGTTCTTAAAATAATTTTGTTCTATGCTCGAGTTGGATGATGTGGGATTTCTCAAGGCCCTCATTCTAACAAATATTATCCCATGGAATTCAACACATTATCTAGGATAAAGGTTAGAGACATTTTGTAGTTCCTTGGAGCTTGCATACATCAATGGTAGGTTTCCTTGCTAATAACAGTGGGGATACATCAATGTCTCTTGACTGTCAAATTATGTAGGGGACTCAAATTCAACACATCCATTTGTACATGTCATAATGCACTAAGGTACCTTTGTTTATGGATAAATCCGTAAGTTCGGACACAAACCGATCTCCCTAGATCCACCTGGATCTAGAACAAAACAGGACAGAATAGGACGCTTTTCTTAAGTTTTAAATATTGAATTTACTAAGAGGCAAGAATAAGTAACATACCTTATAATCTCTTCCTATAATCTTTATTGCTCCCGCTTCACTCCAGTGCTCTTGTGTAGTCAATATCCAAACAACACAAACCAACCAAAGTGATAGCAATAGCATAAACTCAATATAAACCTATG
>JZKD02S1674554.1:478246-494506 GCA_000966675.3 Picea glauca
GAGGTTTTCCCTCTTTCCTCTCTTTATTTTAGTGTATCTTTTGTATTTGGGTACCTAACATGGCCTCGTTGTTGGGACCCATTCTTTATTTTCACCATAGTGATGTTCAGTGGGTGTGTTGGAGTTACTTCACACATGCCTAGGATTTCTTTTTCCTAAAATTTTTCCTATGTTTATTAGTCTTTATCTAGTCTCCTAAATTTTAGGGATAATATTCCTTTAGGAGGATATTCTCTTCATTTTTCACTTCAGTTTAACTAGCTGAGTGGACTCTAGATGCTGCATTGGTTTTGTCACCATGCAAAATTGGGATCATCACCAACTAATGCACATTTTCCTTGGTATCATCACTAGAATGGCACATTACCCATGATTCCATGATCTCCTCCTCACTTCACTCTGTTTCAGTCAGTTAACTGAAGACTGGTAGACTAGTTAACCCAGCTAGGTGGAAGTTCACTACCATAACTGCCCAAGAGACTAGACTAGGTGGCAGTTGACTCTCGTAACTGTTGGTGTATGTACAGATCAGTCTAGACCACCACTATGGGACATTGTCTTCACCTAAAGTGTGCATTGGTTGAGTTATATATAGTATATCATGTGCAAATTATTCATTATTCATTACGGTTAATGAGAATTCTTCGATTTTTTCTCTCTTGTTTCTTCTTTATCAATTTATCTCAGCAAATGTGTGCAGTATTTTCTAGCTAGATCTATTCTTTGCAGGTTCGACACATTTACACTAGTTTCATTCATACTCGACTCAGTACTCATAACTATATAATCACAACTATAGGATGTGGATATATATGTACCATGTCTATTAACTTTACGCCTTTTAGAAGGAAAAATCGGTAAAGACTCAAACTGTGGTGGTAAATTCAAAAAACGAATAGACCTGCGAGGAGTTTGGTATTTCTCCATGATGAATCAAGACTTGAGATATAAAACCATATCCTAGGTCCAACTAACAATCAGAGAGCACACCAAAATAAAGTAAAAAGGCCAAACGCAGACAAACGGGATATAGTAGTTGAAAAGGGGCCTTCCTCACTAGAGTAGGTATTCCTCACCCAAGAGGGGCTTGAGAATCCCTTCAAAATATTGGAGGTATCATAATCAGTTGTAAGGCCCCTCCTGAGATTAAAAACACATTCGGTCAGATCCCCCTAGAGAGGTAATCCTCCATAAAGGTTGTGTGTTGTCCTACCCTTATATGACTCATGGTACCTGTAGAATAACCCTTGCAAGTAACCTGTGTAACTGCATATTTCAAGCAAATAGAGCCACCATGATATAACCAATGCGTAGGTGAACAATCTTAAGTCTGGTCCACCATATGGGAAGGGTAGAAAAGCCCGAAATATTGAAAGCACCACCTCGCACAGAGGTAAAGGTACTAGAAATACCCCCATATACAAATGAAACCACACAAATATATCTGATGCTAAGAAGGTATTAGAGGGCTATCTCTGCAACCAACTTCGTATGACCTCATGCTTAACTCTGGTGTGAGCGGAGCCTCCTGATGTCACTAATTACACAATGTATTTCACCACTCCTTATTCAGACACATATGTTTAGTTTGATATCCTTGGAGAAGTTTACTCACAAAATCCTATTCCAAGACCCTATGTCCTATGCTTATTTGTGTACTCTAAAAAATAAAATCGTTTTGAACCAATTTTATTTAATCAAGATTACTTCTAATGGATTTGTTTACTCAATAGGTGTGGTCGTGAAACTGATGATATTATGACTCAACATATCAAAGAAATGAATATAAAAATAGTGTTAATTCCTAATCTTAAATTCTCAAGAGATGGTATTCTTTAAATGCAACTTTCAATGTAACTTCTACAATTTCAATAAAATGCAATCTTTCCAAATGTATTAAGATCAATACTAGATAATCAAAAGAGAAAATTCCATAATCCAAAATGAGAAAATGTTTTTGTATTTTTGACATAAAGAAAAGAAAATGCAAGGACTGAATAGAATCTTCACACACAGAACCTACTGCAAGAAAAAAGAGACAAGCTAAGAAAGATACCATGAAGAAAACACTCATACCAATGTGAAAGGAAAACTAATCAAAAAGATGATAAGAAATAATAGCACCCAAAAAATTCAACAATTAGAAGCTTTCTTAGCAACCTGCAAGAACTCAACAGTTAGGCCAAAGACCCAAGAAGAATCAGCAACCAACCAAACTCATCCAGCAAACACCAAACCCAACCAGTAAGCCAAAAACTTGATGTATGCAACTGTTTGAGAAAAACTTACATTTGTATGTGCCCTATAGAAGGATAGCTCGCACATGTACGCGTCTGTCAAGGGAAAACCCCCATATATGTAGTTAAACACTGCCAAGGAAAGGATTAGGGAAAGAAACTCAAATGAAAAGTAAATATAGGTTTTCAAGAAATCAAAAGACAAGGAAACTCGGGTTAACAGAGAGAAATTCAAGGAGAAAAACACTCCAAACCCCAAACATAAGATTTATTCCCCAATATGGTCGTCAATTTTGTTATGAGGAAAATATCTCTATGGCATGGGGTAAACCACAATAGATGAAATGACACACATAAATCAAATATAATCCCAAGTATGCTATGTAAATGAAAATGCTAACAAGACAAGATCAAGAGCCTACCTCATCTAGACGTTCAATGAAGACCATCGTTGAGCATGCAACTCAAAGCTTTATACGTGCAACATTTTCTCAACAACCAATATACACAAGCATATGGTGACAATATATAATGTTAGCATATAAAATAACATAATCCATTAACATACAAGATAAATACACCCATGAAATAACAATTCAAATATTTGCAAGATATCAATTGGACTAGAAAAGAGTATTTCTATTAAAATAATCAACAAAAGTGTATAGGTGACAAACTTCTATTTTTGTACATCTCAGAACCGAGAAACTAAGTCCCTTCCAGTTGGGCCTCCACTACTTCAATCCTCCACCAAAGGCAAGCTCATATAAAGGAGACAATAAGGATCTCCATCAAAGAATGAAGAGCCTAGGGGCTAAACAATGAGTTCAACCTTTAAAGGATAAAGGGATGTAGACTCAATGTGAAGTTAAAATTTCTCCATAGTATCTTTTCTCTCGATGTTTGAATTCTCTCCCCTCCACGGCTTGGATATGGATCAATTTATAGCCTTAAAATAGAACCGAAGGGATGATTAAGAATGTTTCTAGTATATGGAAGGTCAAGGATCACAGATCTTGTGACATGACATGGAAACCCGATACAATTTTTAATTTTGAGCACCAAACCTGGTGTATGCGGGATGTAGTGGAGAAACCTGTGTATATTCTTGTTGTCTAACTGGTAGGATGCATATATGTGGAAAAATGTGTTTTTTGGGATCTGGAAGGTAAAAAACAGGACTTCAAGTCTGCATAGGGAATGGAAAGGTCATCCAAGCAAGTTTCAAGGGGTGATGGAAAAATAACTATAGCAAAACCTAAAGAATCACAAGAAGAACAAAAGGAAAAAGAACCTTCTTTACACAAATTCAAGAACTCAAGTTGAAAGTAACTCGGATGTGGATGAAAACATTGTCTACACATCTATGGATAAGGAGGTGAATCTCAGAAGCCTTCATCACTGGGAAGAAAAGGATATGACCAAGCTCTTCCACATCAACATTTAGGTCAAGAAGACCAAGATAGATGCTTTATTCAACTCTATTTCAGAAGATAATATCATAGCAGTGGATCTAGTTAGCAAGATTGGATTGGAGGCTCACAATCATCCTAGCCCCTATCCATTGGGTTGGGTAAAAAAGGATGCAGAGATAAAGGTAATGAAACATTGTAATATTAAATTTTCTATAAGTGTTAATTTTATTGATGAAGTGGATTTGGATGTATTACCCCTTGATGTATGTCGAGTAGTGTTTGGAAGCCCCTACATGTATATCAAGGATGCAATCTTCATATAGAGATCCAACCAATATCAACTGATCAAGGATGGGAAGTCCTACAACATTAATGCACATAAAGAAACGTCAAAGATCTCACTGGTAAGTGATAACCAAGCCAAGAAATTTATTACTTCTAGTAAGAATTATGTTTTTCTTTTATCAAGATAAAATCATTCTAATGATGAGTAAATGAGAGTGAAGTAATTCTTGGAGTGGTGTACTAAATATAAGAAAGATCAGTTGGAGGATTTGTTCTAGGAATACATAGGAGTGTTCTAGGAGCCTAAAGGGATACCACCCAAGAGGGATGTGACCATGAAATACAATTATTTCCAGACTCCCCATTTCTAAATATTGGGTTGTATAGACAATTTTTTCTAGAAGTGAATGAAGTGAAGAATAAGTTGCAAAAGTTGTTGGAGAAAGGTGTGATTCAAACAAGTACCTCACCTTGTGCATCAACCATAATAATTGTACCCACAAATCATGCGACTTGAAGAATGTGTATAGATTACATGGAATTAAACAAGATTACCCTAAAGAATCGATACCCTCTGCCAAGGATCAATGATCTGTTGGACTAGTTTCATAATGCCAAGTACTTCACTAAGATATATTTGAAATTAGGATATCACCTTGTACATGTCAAAAAAGAAGATATCTGGAATATTGTCTTCAAGACAAGGACATGTTTGCATGATTTGTTGGTTATTCTATTCGGTTTATGCAACACAGTAGTTATATTTATGAGACTAATGAATGATGTTTTACACCCTTATCTAGATTTGTAATACCCCAAGGATGTGACCCAGTTATATTATGAATTGTAATCATGTTTATGAATTGTAAATCATGTTTTGTAGGCTGGTGAGTCAAGTATTGATAAGTTGGTGGGATTATGTGTTTATTAGGCTAGAGAACCTAAGTGTTAAAGGCTAGTATCCTATTTTTGTATATGTAATTATGTAGATCATTAATATAATATATAAACATTGTTGTGTGTCGACCAACCATGAAGAAAGAGTTATGGGGAACTAAGCTTCCATAGAATGGGTAAGGGAGAGGGGATTGAAAGGTTGAAAGAGGGGATAAGCTTGAGGGCTTAAGTCCTTGAATAATAATTTATTATTATTCCAAAGTGGCGTGAAAGGTATGTTTTTATCCTAAGTTTTGGGAGAGGCAATGCATTCATCTCCAACGTGTGCAAAAGGGAATGCATATTTGATGGATTGCATGCAACTTCATGGGTGACATATGTCGACCCAGGAACATGCAATTTAACCCAAGATTTGAGTCGTGATGGGGGTTGGTCCTCCATTCTTTCATTCGTTGTATGAACCGTGTGTCATCTGTGTCTAATATCTACATACGCTCATGAATTCCTGAAAACTAGAACCATGAAATCGACTGGTGTATTCTCGTGAATCCCATGGCCTCTGTATTCAATCTTTTCATACCTCATGCAGCTCTAAAACCCAAAACCATGATGTCATACTGTGATAGTTTCCTGAGAATACGAAGCACCCTCATTTTGTACCCATTTTACCTCTGTGTTGGACCTTTGCATAACCACGCACATCTGAGAATCCACTCGGGAGGGAAAGGTCGACCTGTGTATCCTGTGAACCCAGTTTTATACACACTGCAAATCAGAGTTTGTGCTTAACTGCTTAGGTTGTTTCCTTCTGAGAATCCTGGGCATATCGTAATTGTTTATGCCATGTGTGTTTTAACTATGGGATATTATGGCCACACAGTCCCTTGGCTGAGTGTGATTGGCTACCATCATATATTCCTTACTAATCCTTACTGTTTTCCTCCTTGTGCTGGAATGGAGCTGAAGAAGTAGGTTGTCAGGCTTGTGTGCAACACTCTTTCCAGGTGAGAGAGGTGGTTGTGGTTGAAGAAGTAGGTTTTCAGGCTTGTGAGTGACTCTCTCCGGGTGAGAGAATGCATGGAGGAAGTGAGAACTCATGGAAGGGGTCCTATATCTGCCACATAGCTCGAAGAATTATGGCTCGGCTTGTTGTTGAAGCCCAAGACAAGGGAGGTTTAGTAGCTAAAGGACTGTCCTGGTGATAGTGAAGGTGTATACTCCTGGGGTGGGACAGGCATGTGGGGAATGAGAGTCTGTGAGCAGTGGGCATAAGTGGCTCCTGGGAGAGAATCCTTCCTCATAAACTATGTGTCTTCTTGTTGACCTTGCCTAGCCTAGGATTCCCTTTCCCAGTGGAGCTTAGTCCCAGCTCGGGGGTGACCTACTGTTGAGAGTGATGAGTAGCATGGTATAAAGCTGGGAGGTTCATGGAAGGTATGCATGCATTTGGTGGTTTTATGCTAGTTTAAAAGAGAAGTATTAATTATATACTTAATTTATATGTGATGCATGTCTATGTCTTGAAATGTTATCATGTATTCCATTGCAAGTTTGAATTATTGTTAATTTTTTTATGACAATAGTAAATCCATGTCACATATGTTAATTTGATTTAATATTCATGTTATAAATAAGCATACATGTACATTATGCATATTAGCATTTCCCGGCAGTGGGGTTGATGGCCGGGGATGTTACAATATGGTATCACATGCATAGTTTCAACGCTGAGCCTGGATGGGCCGGATAAGTGGTCTTTGGACCCAAGGTTTCGAGTGGAAATGATGTTCGGATGGAACCAATTACGAACCTTAGAATGTTTCTGAATGCCAAGGGGTTACTTTTTCAAGTTATAAAGATAAGGAGGAGTAGTGGTAGAATAAAACCGTAGCCAGTGCGGTATTTGACCATGGAGAGAAAGAGCTCAACACTTGGGGTGTGGGAGCCATAGGATCTGTTTGAAAGGAAGGGAAACCATTTTACGACCATCAGATCTAGAGAAGGTGCAAGAGGGTTATCCTGGAATCCTATCGGAGTTCAAAAATTAGGAGAAGAGGGGTGTACTGAGGTACAAACTTATCAAGTCCCGGAAGAGATCTACACCATAGATATGAGGGGAGAAGCTTAACCATTAGATCTTGGAGAAGATGCGCATGGGTTATTTGCGAGAATCCTTCAGAGTTAGTAGATCGAAATATTTAAAGTGAAGAGAAGTGAAAAACTCCAAAGAAAGAAATCGTGAAGTGGATCTCGACCTTTGGTTGTGGGAGAGATAAGGATCGTCAATTATCCAGGGAGAGTTCAAAACTATGGAAATTGGGAGAAGGGGAATGTGTTGATGCATAAACTTCTGAAGCCTGAAGTTTCGAAGTGAAAGGGTAGACATAGTGGGGTCATATGATGTCATCTGGGGTGACGTGGACCTTTCTAGGTGTACCACCTGCCATCGCCTTAGTTGGCGATAACTGTACTATGTGGGCCCGGAGGATAGAGAAGCCGTAAATTCATAATTCGAGAGATTAAAAGGGAAGCAAATAGGAAAGCTTCCAAAAACCAAATTCCTGAAGCCCTGAAGTCCCAAAGTCCAGGAACTCAAACACCTGAGGTTCCATAGTGAGTGTTAGTCATTGGATGTTGGGTAGATGTGGACGATTGATCCAACTTACATCATGATTTTGGTAATTTGAACTTAGAGAGATTGTCGTATTGTGCTTTGAAATTTATGAGGGTCGAAGACCCAAGTAGCACCTTTTTATCTAGCACTTGATCACGACCCATGGTCGCATGGGTTGGGGACTGAAATAAATTGGATAAGGCCTGAAATTGTTACAGAGAGGACCCAATCTCGAAAAATTCATGAAATCTGAATGTTTCTTAAAACAGATTCGATTTATGAATGATGTGGGATTTATTAAGGAATAATGGCCTAACAAATTCTAGTTGTCTGCACATTGTGTTTGTAGAAGTTTAACGAGTGTCAGAACCAAATAGAGTTGACATTGAGTGAAAATAAATGGAGGAGACATAGAATGCTTCCAGTTCATAGAATGAAGCTAAAGGGGTGGATGTTCATTTGGGAGTTGAAGAGTCGAACTCCAATGGACATGGAGAAGAGATATATAATGAAAGGAATATGATGAAAATCATTGAACGATTACAAAAATATGCCTAGAATCACTGAGCAGATAGCAAAAAGATCATGAAAGCTAAGGAACAACAGGGAGAATTCAACTTAAAGTTGATGAAGAGTCTAGAGAGAATAGAAAAGAATTTGGACAAAGAGAGAGACTCAAGCAAAATAAGGAGTCACCAAACTTCTAAGGGAAGAAGATGAAGGAGTGTTCATAGACGCCATCATCACTCCCAAGGTCACTCCAAGAGGAGGGAAAAAAATATTTCAAGCCCATCTCCTACTAGAAATCACAGGAGATCTCGAGGGGATGAACTGAAGGTCGAAATGAACAAGATTAAGCCTCCTACGTTTGATGGAGAACAAAAGAAGGGGGAAGATGTCGAAACATGGTTTCTTGGCATGAGGAAATACTTCCAACTGCAGAATTATTCCTCTCATGCAAAAGGTAGAATTGCAATGTATCAATTGAAAGGAAAAACATCCATGTGGTGGGATCAACTTGTGCAGGTGAAACACATTAGAGAGAAAGATATCAATTGGAAAGAATTCAAGAGGTATTTCGAGAATAAATACTTGACTAAAAGATACTACAATAGAAAGATGAAAGAGTTCTTTGAAATCAAGATGGGAAGCATGACCATTGATGAATATGAACAAAATTTTTTGGAGTTACTGAAGTATGTTCCATTCATCAAAGATGAGACTATCAATATTTAGAGGTATCTGAGTGGACTGCCACCTTCCATCGGAGACAAGATTCATTATGATGATCCTAAGACTATGGAAGAAATGATAAGAAGAGTGAAATTCTTATATGAGCAGCAAGGAGAGAAGCCTACTTTCCAGAAGGCTTGGGAAGACAAGAATAAATTCAATGTGGATCAGAGGAAGAAGGGAACTAAGACACCCTTTTTCAGAAACAGTCCTCAGGGACAACCATCTTTTAGAGGGCCCAGGAAGGCTGAAGTGGGTGGAAAATGCCAAGACTGCCACTTATGGAAGGTTGGGGTTGTAAATGGAACCATAGGTACAGAGATTGCCCCCACAGAAATGATAAAGTGAGAGTTTTCCACAATGTACAACAGGCTAAAACAGTGGAGGACATGGGCAGTAGAATGACAAGGATCTACACAACCCTGGACAACAAGCAAGCTTAATATCAATCACACATGATTGAAGTGGAAGGTATGATCAACAACCATGCCTTTACTATTTTAATTGATTCATGGGCTAGCCATAGTTATATATATCCTACAATGGTGGAAAGTTTGCAATTATTGAGAAGAAAACATGAAAATTCTTGGTTAGTGAAGTTGGCTACAGGAACCAAGAGAAAAGTCACTGAGTTGGTTAAGTTATGTCATGTGGACATGAATGGACTGAGCATAAAGGTTGAATTGAACATTCTTCCTTTAGGTTCTTATGACTGTCTAATTGGGATGGACTGAATGGACCAGAACCATGCCATGTTGGACTGTTGTAACAAGGCATTCACTTGCCTAGATGAGGAAGGAAATCAGAAAATGGTGCAAGGAATTCCAAGAGATGTTTCTATTAGAGAAATCCCAGCAATGTAGCTGAAGAAGTGCTATATAAAAGGTTGTCAATTATTTGCATCCCATGTGGAGGAAGCATCTAAGGATGAGGTATCAAATATTGGAGATCATGCGGTACTAAAGGAGTTTGAAGATGTATTTCAGAAGGTAGCACCTGGACTACCTCCAAAAAGAGATATTGACTTCTCTGTAAAATTGATGCCTAGAGTAGCTCTAGTGTCGAAAACTCCTTACAGAATGAGTATGCCAGAGTTGAAAACGTTGCAGTTACAGCTTGAAGATATTCTAAAGAAGGGGTGCATTCACCCAAGTGTGTCACCTTGGGGTTCCCTGGTCCTGTTCATGAAGAAGAAGGATGGGACATTGAGATTGTGCATCGATTTTAGACAATTGAACAAAGTAACCGTAAAGAAAAAATATCCTTAGTTGAAGGATGCAAAGATATTTTTGAAGATATACCTTAGGTCGGGATATCACCAAGTAAGGATAAAGGATTAATACATCAACAAGATCGCCTTTAGAACAAGGTATGGTCATTACGAGTTCACAGTGGTGTCATTTGGGATATCAAACACACTTGTTGTTTTTATGTTCCTGATGAATGGTGTATTTAGGGACTATCTAGACAAGTTTGTCATAGTATTCCTAGATGAAATTCTGGTGTATTCCAAGTTGGAGGAAGAGCATGAACAACATCTTAGGATGGTGTTGCAGGTGCTAAGAGAGAACCAACTGTATGCCAAGTTGAGCAATTTCTCATTTTATCAGGAGAATATCCATTACTTGGGGCATATTATTTCGAAGGATGGGATAGTTGTAGACCTTGAGAATATTGAGCCCATTAGAGAATGGTCAGTGCCAAAGAACGTGATGGAAGTCATATCCTTTATGGGTCTAGTTGGTTATTATAGAAGGTTTATCACAAAGGTCTCGAGGATAGCTCACCCCATCACTTCCTTGCAAAGTGTTGACACTCATAACTAAAATGGGTTGTAGCAAATCAATCTCGAGGCAACCTCGAACCACTTTGGATTAGAAGCTTCCCTCTTCCAACCCGAGAGGGATCTCTCGAAAAATGTCACGATAGGAATTTAAATAGCATGAAAAAGGTGGGCAGATTTATGGGTGAAATATGGTCTTGGATTCATGGGGTTTGGGGGTTAAACCAGGAGAAGGTCCATTGGGCATGGAGTCAAATGAAAACCGAAGAAAGGAGACAATAACAGAGATTAAACAACTTGCAGAAAGTGAGGCAAAGTAAGTCTATCTTCCAGCGCTTTAATTGTCATGATGCGGTAGCGGAAAGAAAAAGGAAAGGCCGATGGCCGCCGTAGCGAAGGATATATGCAGAGTTCTGAAAATNTTTCAGAACTCTGCATATATCCAGCGCTTTAATTGTCATGATGCGGTAGCGGAAAGAAAAAGGAAAGGCCGATGGCCGCCGTAGCGAAGGATATATGCAGAGTTCTGAAAATGAAGATTGGTCTTACATAGCTGATAGATGGTGTAGAGGAAAGGCAATAAACAAGTACAAAAACACCCTAATCCTTTTCGTTATAGTAGTACAACGAAGCCCATCGGTTAGAAGAAAACAAAATGTAATGCAGCTGTAATGGATTAAGTAAAGGCATAAGATTATGGAAACACATCAACTGCGAGTAAGGAATACATAAATGAAATCCAAACAATTTAACAAAGTCGAAGGAGAAGAAAACATGCTGAAACAAAATCAACCGTGATGAATCTCACAGTCACAAGGAAAAATCATCTTTATTGCTCCATTAACAGTTTACAAAAACTCAGTCCATAAATGGCTTACAAAAAACTCAGACATTTATAATGAAACTCTCTTCAGAAGAGGTTTCCCCCTGCTATGCTCATGCGCCCCCCCCCCTTTTGTTTCTGTTCTATACATCAGTCTTTTAAACAAAAAAAATAAAAATCTTGGATTCCGGGAAACTGAACTGGTTCACCTTCTATGAACTGTGCGAATGACAGGTGTGTCGTTGAACGTTATCGATCTTTTGACAAGTGGACAAGCCTCAACATTTGCGTGGCCTTTCTGAATGATCTTCATTAAATATTTCCAAACAAGAGCTGTAGGAGAAACACCCATAGCTGGGTGAAATCCACCAACAATGGGATTATTGTCATATCCAAACCATACTGTTTATATATTGCATTTTCAACACTGAGAGTACACCTCAGTGTAGGTGTAGCAGTACACCTTTGCAAAGTTTGTAAGATCTAGGAACTGCTCACTTATCTAGTCGATGTAGAATCTCTCCTAGACATGTGCAATGTAGTTACTTGTACTATCGCAATTGTAGTTTTCAACACCATGAACAGATTGTTTCATAACGATATTTGCATAGTTCATTCCACTTTAATCAACCAAGAGAGGGTTCGTCTCAGTAAGAGGCATCCACAGATTTTGTGACTCCGACAAGCGCCCGAGGTCGGCCATGGAAAGATTACCTCTCATAACGTTCACCTTGACGATGCCACCAAGATACTCATTCACAAACACATCTACGAAGCTATCTCATTCTATCATTTAGATTCATGTTCACATTCTGCTCAGTCCAATATTTGAGAGGTGGTCATGCATTTGTATGACATTTTCAGTGTTAACATCGACCAGACATTTATTCTGTGCGTCGAAACTAATTTTTAGTCTCCCCTCGATCTCATTAAACTCCTTCAGATCTAACCCACTCATGTCTGCAACACGGGAAAGAGCATTCCTCTAGTTTTGAATAGTGGCAGAGTCGTATCGAGGCTTTTCTTCACGAGTTGACAGTCGTAGGTTTTCTTCATTTCGAGGTCGCTTATAGTTTCTTTTTATTTTTATTCTGCATCGTTCCATCTTTTCTCAGTGTCCAACGAAGTTCGGCTGGATCGACATGGTAAAACACAGGGATAATGGGAGACCCGATTCTAACATCAGGAGGAGCTCATTGAGGCACCAACTGATTCCGCATATCTCTGAGAGAAAATGGCGACGTGCACGGATGCAGTTCGAATAGCAGCTTCTATTTCATAAGTGAAGTTGTCTCCTACTTGCAATTCCTTCTGGTCCAAAAAGGATCTCAATCCACGTAACTCCAGGTAATGGTAGAGATGGTTGGCCAAGGATTTCTTAACATCGGGACCCCTGTCTATTTGTCTGTTTGTCAGTCTGCGCCCCTTCGCTTTGTTCCTATGGTTATTCCCTGACCTGACCTCTTTTCTAGCCGGGCGTTTCTTTTCTTTTTTGTCAGGTGGGGGAACCTCTGCATAACTTTTTGTGCTTCTTGCAGCACGTGGTGCCCATGCTTCTTCTAGCACGTGGTGCCCATGCTTCTTCGGCTCGTGATATTGCTTCTGGATGAATTAAACGACTCCAAAATGTGTCATCCTTTCGAATCAAATCTTGTCTCGAACCTCCTGATTATAACTTCATGAAAAACAATATGATTTTTGTAAAACATATGTTTATAACACGACAGTCCTCATGGCTAACGTGTACATATGTTTTCCCGAGTTGCACGTCCATACCAGCAAAATTCTAGGCCGAATACAGTGGAATATGCATCATACCATTGTGTGGAAAAGGAAAGTATCAAGCTATCTAAAAGTTATCATGGCGTCTTTTCCAGAGTGCCAAGTCTTTTCTTTCAAGAACACAATTCAGTTTATCAATGATTTCATTCAGTATTTCTGCTCGATAATGCCAAATCCACCCGCATGGCCCAACCTTCCAATTCCTTTACATTCAATGAAGCAATAGCAGCTTCAGCTTCAGACTATGTTGAGAAAGTAATAAACCCAAAACCTCGAGATCTTCTTGTTTCCTAGTCAAACGCTATTTTCACATCCAACAAGTTACCATGCTCGCTGAACACTTCGTTGAGGATTTCTTCATTTACATCCCATGACAAATTACCTATATATACTCGATGTTGGCCATCATTGTTGGTTTGATTTCTTTGCTCCGACCTTGGCTTATCTCATAAGTTTACTCGCAACGAGCGACTTGCCTCCTCTCGTAGGTTGACCCACAACGTGTGACCACCATATTGACTTCCATCCAGATTCTCAACGAGAGCATTGGCACCCTTGACACTACTCATTGTTGCAAAGGAAAATCCATGGCTTCTTCCAGTATTCTGGTCATAAATTACCAAGGCATATGCACGAACTGTTGAAGATCTACCTGCTCCAAGGTGCAATAAACGATCAAATGGCCTTGAAAGAGTTTGAAACTCCTCCATAATGGGCATATTTAGTCAGGAACAACCCTAACTTTAATAGTATAGATCCTCTCAATGTTGTTTTCAATAAAGGAACCATCTCTGTAGATTCCGACCATGCCTGTTCTTTTGTCTATAAAAGCATCACCAAAAGCTTCAGATACACAATCTAAAGGTGAATCAATTCCCATATTGTTGTTCCTTCCACTCTCTAAAGAACATCATTGCATTTCAAAAATGTGTGACTTTGAATTCCCTTTAGTTATCTCCATGTTTCTCACTAAAAAATTTACTTTACCATTTATCAACCATTTGTTATTACTATGATAGGTGACTCCCTCAGATTCATTGTTATGATCACTATTATTAGACATGTTGGAAAATATTGAACAAGCAACGAATGTGTATTGATGGTTGTTGTCATTGATGGCAACAACGGAGATGGTAGGATAAGAAGGATAAAACCCTTTAAGGATTCGAGGAGAATAAGCTCAGGAGGCATAGCACTCTTATACAGGCAAGGAGCATAGGAAAGAGACCGAGAGCCATCGGATCTCACTCGAAAAACCTGACAGCCGTCAGATCTGCAAAAGATGCGAGGGAGATAAGCCATCGGAGAATCGGGGATCGGGACTTTGCAGTGTCCAATTCATTCGACATTGAAAACTCCAAAATCGCGATATGCGATTTCGCGAACTGATCACAGCCGTTAAAGCACGCATGAAATCTGGACCGTTGATTCCCTTCATTGGAGAATCGGGGATTGGGGTTTCACGAGTCTCGTGAACAATGACAACGGAAACCTCGAAATCCCGAATCAATCTCAGCCATTGAATCGAGAATGAGATCTGGACCGTCTATTCGTGTGGACGCGTGGCAGCCTGGAGGCCCCATTGGAGAATCCCCAAAATTGTGATATGTGATTTCACAATGTAATCGCAGCCATTGAGCCAAGATAGCATCTGAACCGTTGATTCAACTCACGAAAGCAGACCACGTCAGCAAAGGGACACGTGGCACAACCAGGGAATGACAGGTGTCAGGCAGATTCAACACTTCAGGCATATGAAAGTCATGAATCAGAGTGACACGTGGCAGGATCTAACACGTATCAAACCACTGTGACGTCAGCAGAGGCATCGATGATAGGGACCGTCCATCTGAGGGACAGGTGTCGAAGATCAAGGCACCGTCGGCATATCGGACATCGGGAAATCGGAGTTTCTGAGGTTGAAGGAAACGAGAGATCGAAAGTCCTGAAATGTCGAAGGTATCGAGACCGTCCATTTGAGGGACAGGTGTCAAAGATCAAGGCACCATCGGCATATCAGACATCGGGAAATCGGAGTTCCCAAGGTCAAAAGAAACAGGACATCAGAAGTCCCGAAATCCCGACACAATCGGGACCATCCATCTGAGAGGACGCGTGGCAGGATATTGGTGCCATCAACGAAAGGCCCGATAGGAGGTCGTTCATTGGCTAATCGGAAATCGGGATATCGGAGATCCCGGGCACAAAGGTTTTGTGCATTTCGAAATCGTGATCCGTGAAATCCCGATGAGTGGGGTACAACTGTCAGCACAACAACGAAGGAGGACAAAGGATTAGTGGATGCCAGCTGTCAGAGATAAGGATGCGGTTACAGGTAACAGTCACGTGAACCAGGGTCAGCCAAGGGGGGATTAAACACATCAGGAAATCGGGGATCGGGAATCCCGGAGGCATGTGCATAGTGACATCGAAAACGTCAAAACCCTGATGGAGGTTTGACTGTGGTCATGGGTAATGGTCATATGGACCATTGAGTAGCCGGATGGGGCTAAAGCTCGGGAAATTGGGGATCGAGAATCCTGGAGGCAGGTACACGGTGATATCGAAAACGCTGAAACCCCGATGGAGGTTTGACTAGGTCATGTGTAGAGGGTCATGTATGCCAAGGACTGTAGCCAGCAGGGCTAGCACATGGAAAAGGGTGCGCATAAGTTTAATTCAAATCTTAAACAGGAGCCCGATTTCCTCCGGGGTAATAAATATGGGACCCGATGAGCGTTGAACGGGTTCTGGACCAATGGGTTTAAAAAGGGGGGTTGAGGCTCTCGGCAGGTGGGGTTGCTGAAGGATGCAGAGGCCATTTTCTGACAGTGGGGATATCTACTGGTAGGTGAGGTCATTTGAGTAGGCAACATGGCAGGTTTGAAGAAAGAGGAACCTCCTTGTGGCAGTTGGGCAACAAATCTACATTGACAGAGAAATCTCAGCTGTGGATTCTGTAACTACGAGATTAGAGGCATCTTCTCCAGGTTTATTGAGTTATTTAATATGTGTCCTTTGGTAATTGCCTGACAGTCTGTAGATCTGTGTTTACTCTTGAGATAGTTTCTGTTATTGTCATAAACACTAGATGAAACTGCCTGATCCAGTGTGAAAATTAATGAAACGTGGTCAGCAGTGAGTATGAGGGTTAAACCCTTCAGCAGTAGCATTCTACCAGTAGAAACTGG